>QNQO01010678.1:0-117882 GCA_003290165.1 Berberis thunbergii
CGGTCTTCAAGGTGCCTGGCTCCTTGGTGTACTGCACGCCCAGTCTTGTTACCTCCTTTGAAGCCTTGCCATTTACCTTGGCTTCCACAAACATAAGAGCAGATTTCTTTGAACGGGGCAGCATACTTACCTTAGCCACGTTGCTTTGCTCCACCGTAGCCTTGACGCTGCTTAGCAAGCGCAAAGTCCCCATTTGCGCCTCATCCCCCGATGATTCCCCGGACGATCCATTCTTGCCAGCGATCATCGCATTGAGCTTCTGTCGCTGTGGGCACTCCCTAGCCCAGTGCGGCCCTCCACACAAGAAGCAGTCGCGGTTTTTCACCTTGCTATCGGAAAAGGACTGCTTGGCTTTGTCCTTCCTCTCGAACTGCTTGTCGCCGCTGCTATTGCTGCTTCTTTCAGTGGGTTTTGCTCCCCCACCTTTTCCCTTGTTACCGTCGTCACTCTTGCTACCGCCCTTGTGGCTTTTTGAATCAGCCTTGTATTCGAACAAGGATTCGGCAACTGCGATGGCCTCCGCAAATGATTGAACATTGCGTCTCTTTAACTCTTGCTCGGCCACACCTCGTTGTAGGTCCATCCATGAAGTAGCACGAGCTGAGTCTTCTTCGGCATGTCCGAGACTCAAAGCATAAGAGAGTGAACTGCTTGACATAACTCTTTGGATTGACCCTGTTGCTTTCAATCCACGTCAGCCTCTTCATAGCAACTTTCCTCCGCATTCTCCGGATAAGAATTGCCGCCTTGAATCCGCCTTGAACCTCGTCCCAAGTCTTAAGCGAGCAAATACCCTTCTTGATATCCCGCTCACGCCTCCTCCCCAAAAGGATGACATCATCACCCCATAGGTACATGTGACGGTGGTGATCTGGACTCATCGTCGTCCAAGTGCGATAGCGTTGAAATATTTTTCAACACTCCATAGGAAGTTGTCAAAGCTCCCTAGCATCGCCGCTTCCCATGTGTTATCTTGGCGCGGTCGGGCACCTTACATCCTTGGTCCCTCTCGTACAGTAGTACTACCTGCCACAGCCGCCTTGCATATGGTTGGACGTCCCGATTTTGCAAGTGACTCAACTTGCTCCCGAATGGCTTGGAGCTGCCCCATCAGCGTCGGGTCCTTGTAGCTGGCGTCATCTCGTTGCGCATGGCAGGCCGCAACCTTGGTTGACAAGAAGTTGAGTCCAATCGTCCTTGGCTCCACAGTGCCAAAGCTGCAAGGTCATGGACGGCGGCGTATCGAGTGCTCGATATCCATGTGACGCTGTAGCCGAACGGTTTTCGCATGTGAAGGGGGGGGGAACTTCAACCCCTTTCCTGTTCCATCTCCCCAACGTGTTCCTGGAGATCACCCACGGTCAGCTCCACCTTGGCCATACGATCCTCAAGCATGCTTGGTCCGACTAGTCTTTCTTCCAGTCTCCCTCGACCACCAGGACCCTCCAACAGCACTCTCTTTGTTTTCCGACATGATCAGATGCTCCGCACCTAATCTTCGTACACACAGCAGCTAGCACAACGCAACTCAGCAAGACCGCCCCTACGATCGTCGCTGCTCTGATACCACGTGTCACGTGCTGACCTTTTCCCTTGGCTAACACGCTGCCCTACTAGCATCACACTCCCGTCGGACTAACTAGTCAAGGCACTTCGAAGCTTGGCTAATGCTAAGTGTTGCTACGGAAGCTTAAGTGAGGAAAATGCTAAGGCACAAGTGTTTAGGCTTTTTGAAAGAATGCTTTGTATTGCTTGAGAGAGTTGTACAAGTGTTGGATTGATCTCTACAAATGAATGCCAAGGCCTATTTATGGGCCCTTAAAGTCCTAGAGGCTTCTAGTCTAGAACTTTCCACAATCCTCCTTCAAAGGAGTATTCTCTATGCATCTAGAAAGTTCCCACCTCCAAAGGAACCATAAATTCAAAGGAGGCTTCTAGAAAATGCTACATAAATATGTACAAGGGTGTTCTAGACTCATCCATGCTAGAACACTCTAGATAAGTTATGCTAGAATGTCCAAGAGCACTCTAGAACCTTCCGGAGGTATCTAGAGAAAGCTATGCTAGATGGCTCGTGACACAACGCTCCGGAGAATTAATATACACCACACGCTGCACAACCAAGGGAAGCAAAACACACACAAAAAAAAGCAAGGCAAACCCCTCACTCATTTATATTGGAACAAGGGTACCAACGAAACACTTCAGAAAACATGAAAAATCTTGCATCATCCAATCCGTACAAATAAAAGGATTTCATCAGCAATTGCAAGATCGAGTCAGACCACTAAACAATACGAGATGAAAAACAAAGAGAAATGAAACACCAACCCTCAACGCAAAGACTGACAACGAGCAAAGGAAGACAAAGAAAACAATATTTTGAATCAGTATACAAGCCTTCATGGCCAAAACTGATGAAATATTCAAGAAAACATCAATAAAGATTACGGATTTAGAAACTCCAAATTCTCGCACGTATAGCAAACCGACCGTAAAAGACAGTCTGGTTGTAAAAGTCGGACACACAAAACTTATGGCCTAATTCAACCATGAAGTAAAGTTGGAAACCCGAGTCACCTAAACACAAAACTTTGAATCGATTGAGGTGTCGAGTTAACGAAGTAAATGTTGGACAATCGAGCCACCTAAACACAAAAACTTGAGTCGACCAAGGTTAACAAAGTAAAGGTTGGACACTCGAGTCACCTAAACACAAAACTTTGAGTTGACCGAGCTGTCGAGTGAATCGATCGAGGTGTCAAATTAACGAAGTAAAGGTTAGACACCCGAGTCACCTAAACACGAAAAAACTTTAAATTGACCGTGGTGTCAGATTAACGAAGCAAAAGTTGAACACCTATGTCACCTAAAAGGCAAACGAAAAGTCCGAGCTAAGGAAACGAATCAATACGGTCTAAAAAATACAGGAAAAAACAACTTTTTACAAACAAATCAGAAAGAACGACAGCGACCAGCAAATAAACAAAAAAAAAAGCATGAAGACGGTTATAAAATAGCTCGATGCAAAAGCTACGATAGCTACAAAAAACAAAAGGTTAACCCATATTGATAAACTCTACCCTGTTACATCCGGAGAAGGTAATAAAAAAGTAGGAAAGGAACATGAGCAATGGCATGATTAATGTAAGTCAAAATCATTTCAGGGAGAAGGGAGCAGCAATGGCTTCGGAATGCTTAGAAAGGGCAATGACTCCTTTGCTGTTGGAGTAGGATCCTCGACACATCATCCACAAACGCTTAACCAACCAAATGACGATACCTAGACAAGTCTTCCTCGAGCCTTCAGATATAATAAAAAAGCTCAACCCGCTCATCAACAACTCGCTTCCAATCCTTAGATTCGACCCACACAAAGCTTATCCTTATTAGCAGCGAGTTCAGTTTTGGCCACGGCAAGCCGCTCTTCAGTAATGGAAAACATATCGAAAGCATTTTCCTTGACATCAAGAAGCGCAACAATTATCTGTTCCACCCGCCTCTTAGCAGCGTTACACATAACAGATTGCTCCAATCCAGAACAAGAAGCTTCATCGAAAGCTGTTTTCTTAACAGATAACTCCTTTTCCACATAGTGAAGACGAAAACAAGCCTCATATAGCTTAGCTATCAGGGAATCAAAATCAACAACAAACTTATCACGTAGATTCTTCGCCTCCATTAGAGATTCTCAACCGGCCACAACAACTTTCTCCAAGTTCACACATTGCATCTTCAACATATCAAATTGAGAAAGGACATGAGAAATACAAGCAATAGCACTGCCTACCTCCTCTCCAAAAGAGCAACTTGATCACGACCAACTTGATAAACCGAGCCCATTACCCCGCGTAAGCGAGATGATTCATCTCGTCCATTATTTTCTCAAGACCATGGCCGATATGATCAAACAGTTCAAGCATGGACATTGAGGGATTCTCTACCAACCGCCTGTACTATTCATTTACCAATCTACGTGCACTATCCTGCACGTCGAGCTGGATAAACCAACAGAATTTGCCATCAAATTTAATACAAATGTCCTTCGGCCCAGGCTCAGTCCAATTAATCCGTGGGTGGAGGACACGAGGATTGGAAGCACCGAAGAACTAGTTTTGATAGAAGAGAGAACAGATGGAACAACGGTAATAATGGAAAAACCATGTTTGCCCTCACGTCAAGAACCATCAGTGGCAAAGGAAAGACTGGCGGTAGCAACAGGAGGAGGAGAAATATGTCGAATAGGAGAAAAAACTAGAAACCCGGTTGCCTCGCTAATGTCAATAGAAGTATAGGGAAAATGATCCCCAAGACTTCGATTACCAACATTGCCTTTAGACTACTCTATTTCCAATTGGAGCATTTCTCATTAATGGCTCGAGGATCGTCATTAGACAACTCGGTAATGTCCTAAACCATAAGCAGAAAGGACCTTCATCCCATCGTCGTCCAGCGGACGAATAGTCTCCTTCTCACCCCTTTCCAATGCAAGCCTTAACTCATCAGCCTCCTCAAGGGATTCACGATCTTCTTTTACAACATTATCGTGAGAAGAACCCGGACAATAAACAATGTCCCGAACAGACCGTGGCGATTCACAAGCCGAGTAAGAACTACGATTCGAAAGTAGTATTTTCCTTGGAACTCGAACAAAATCTATGGGAAATTGCCCTGAGGGGCTAGTGGACCTCACCAGCTTTCATTTTGGTGAAACAGTGACGGGAACATTGAGATTCGTAACATCTCGGATGAAGCTCACTTTCCAATCAATGCTAGAATCACTAACACAAGAATAAGCAATACGGACAGCATAATGTATAGACCACTATGCTCCAGGATGCCATCGAGAAGAAACACGTCAACAGGAAAACAAACAAGCTACAAGAATTTTTCACTTATCTTCTATTCCTAAGCTGATAAAAAAAGATTCTTCCACCTGTTGGGAACGCGAAATGATCAGAAGATCTAACGATCTCTTAACCGAAAGTGGCCAGAATTCACGGAAGCATAGAACCAAGACCGCGACCAATCGCGAATGTCATCACTAAGGTTCTCAAAACAATTAGAAGAACGAATGAAACAAATCTCTTTGTTAACCAACAGAACAACCGCCGAATGCAGAATCCTACCAGTTAAAGGAATACCAACAATAATAGCCCTCACATAGGAAGATACCATCACCTTCCAACCATTGGGACCCACCTGGGCAGGAGGAATACCCAAGAGATTCAGATACTCCCAGAACAACTCTAGAACATGAAACAGAAGACTAGAAGAAAACATGCACGAATACATTGCAATGTATCCAGCCCTTGGGTTACAAGGGTTATCATCCGGTCCAGATAGGCTAAGCTCGAGGTCAGACGAAATATTGTAATCGAAATGAAGGCTCTTCAGAGTCGACTGAGAAGCTCTATTGGAAAAATAATAAGCCTCACAAAGAGTTAGCGACTTACCAATTAACTTATTACCTACAGACATTGTTGAAAAGCAAACGAGAGGAAAATGGAGAAGAAGGAACTAACAAACTCTAAATTCAAAGATAACACGAAGAGGGAAAACACATTCACCACATTTCCTTTTATAGAGCCAAGCTATGAAGTGATGACTCATGGGACAGCCTGTGAGATATGATGGCGATGTGAAATCCAAAAAATGTGAGCAAAAAATGAACGGACAAGCAAAGGATCGAGACACCAACTCGTAAAAAGCAACTGACAACATTAAATATAAGGCAATGATTAAATGCAAAGTTGAACCGTCACCAAAATTAGTGGTCATGTCAGCATGCCCACAACTAAGGGGGAGTAGCTGATGATACATTAAAATAGACTGATCTTCACGGCCGAACACGTGGCATAGAGACACATCACAAGAATACAACGTCCAATCTATTGGGTCAGCTCATAAAGCTCAGGAAGAATAAAACCAATTACAGAGGCCCAGACGAGGCCCACCAATGAGGAGATGTAAACAGAACCTAAATCCAGGCCTAAATGAACTGGAGTTCGAGTCTAGGCCCGACACGAGTTCACTCATAAAGAAGATGAATGTTGCATCAAAAAATAGTCGTGGAGGAGTTACGCCTCCACGAGCGCATCTCCATTAAGGAGAAGACTATTACAAGAAACATCTCCTTCCGTTGCACCTCACATGCTTAAGTCACGCAAAGAGTTAATCTCGACCATTATAAAAGGTAAAGAGAACATCCGACACATGGATGCAATTTTGACTGAGTTTTGTTTAGCTTTATTTTCTTCTTCCAACAGAGTTACTGACTTAAGCATCGTAGTGTCTTCGGCCACAAAAAATGTGGTATTTAACAGTCTAACAGTGATTTTGTGGGCCAAACTCACAAGAGACGAATTTTAGACGCATCATTGGGGCTTATAGTTTGTTAATTGTTCCAAGTTGTGTAGGTAAATGGTTCATGTCAATTGGTTAGTTATATATCCGAGGTGATATATTGAGGATGACAATAATTACTTCCGACCCCGTTGCAGAACACATGACTGAGCACATTATGACGCCTTATAATTACATAGGGTGACACTAACAGTACATGCTATCAAAGGTGGACGTGGAGTTGGGAAAAAAATATCAGACACAACGCCGTTGAGGATATCTGAAGCTTGTGAGGCCAACAAGCTCATCTACATAGCAAATTGTTTGTTAAGTATATTAATTAGGGTCACATACTTTACTTTTGAATACTACCTTACTGTCACGACTATTTAATTGATTTTTAACAGACAAAACTTGGATTCCTATGTGAAACTCCCTTGAGGTTTAGTTTTTTTTTTTTTTTTTTTTTTTTACAACTCATCAACCCTTTCTTTCCCAAATAATGGGTTTAGTGAGTGAGTTGAATAGTTAAAGTCAATTCAAATATTAAAATTAAGTATAATAAATATTAAATAAATAAGTTTGAGACGGGGCGGGATTGAGTTCGATCAATCTCAAAAGGAAACGAAAATATTGGAATGAGACGAGACGAGACCGGAATGAGATAGGAATAGCGGGATGGGATGCCCATCCCAAAAAACGGCTGCTCATAAACCCGACTCGAAGTTTATAATCACCTAATTACTTCGTTAGGGTGTTACTATCTAAAGTTACTTTGTTAAGGTGCTCCCAATTTGTCTATATAAAGAATAAAATCGTATTGGCTTGTACAAGAGATTTTTTGTGTTTAATCTATCTTACAATTTACATAGGTGTTTTACTATTCATTGCTGACTGGGACAAACATCAAATGAGAATTGAAGATAAAAAAAATGTTAGGATTGAAAGTTTGAAAGATGTTGAATGTTGAGATTCATTCTCCTCTACAATGACATGTTTGTATATATAAAATACGTAGAAGGGCACAAAAAATGAAAAAAATTGTAAAAAAGTTAGTGAAATGTACATGTGGCGAAGAGATAAATATTGTGTTTTTTTCTTTTCAAAATAAAACTATGATAACTATTTATGTAATTGTCGAATTTTGATAAATTTGGTATTATTGAAATGCAATTTTGAAGATCTTTCCAACAAAATCAATGATCAGTCCAAACACATAAAATTTTAAAATATGTATTTTATTTTTAAAACATGTAAGTATTTTTAAGATTTTCATACTCAAGTATAATATTTTTCAAAAAAACGGACGAACATTTTATTGAACATTCAAACAAAGACTCCAAACAATCAATCGATTCTAGTTTTAATCGAGTTTGACTCTTAATAAAATTAGTATTCTAAAATATAATTTTTTGTGGAACTGATTGAGGGCAATGATGTGGATGGTGATGTAGGCGTCAAATGTATAATAATTAGCAGTATGTGGAGTGCCAACGACACGAGTAATATGCTAGTTACCTAAAACAAAACCCACTTCGATCAATGGCATGAAGACATGCTATATTTCAGTAAAATGTTGTTTATTTTCATTCAGAAGTTTAATTTGAATTTTTTGTAAAATTACGTTAAAATTCTAAACTGAACACCTTATTGATGTTTGAGTGGTCTCAAAACTTTTGCTTCCAATTAAAACCACAAACAGAGCATATTTTTATGGATGGTGTTTTTTTTTTTGGAAGGCTAACAGGGTTTTTAAGAATCCCAGAACCTATCAACAGGGCGACCTACATGTCAACACCCTTAAGAAAGTAACCATGCCGCAGGTGGGATTTGAGACTAGGACGTGGGGAACAAACCCACACAGCCCTAACCACTAGGCCATAACACCATTGGCTTATGGATGGTGTTCATCTTTATATGGACATATTGAATTGTAAATCACTGATTCTAGGGAGCGAGGGAGGGGCAAGGAAGGCCCCCACCATCCATCGTCCTCAAAATGCGCATCTCGAGGGCATCTCAAGGACGATGGATGGTGATGGGCCTCCCTCGCTCCCTAGACTTACTCATTGTAAATGGGCCCTCCAAATGAGGCAGGTCCTGACTCTTTCAAAGCCCAACAACAGATAAAAAGGCTTTGTTCAAAACCCTAAAAATTAGGGATGGGCACGAGATGGGATGGGACAAGATATACCCATCTTTATCCCATCCCGTTCATACGGGATCGGGACGGGACAAGATGAAAAAAACCCCATCCCGACCTCGTCCAATCCCAAACGGGTTCGGGACGGGATCAACGTGCTGCCTATGACCGCTACGAAGACTATCATCATATAAGAGCGTGAAAAATAATTTTCTTATAATTAGATATAGATGTGACATGCAAATATAAGGGTAGCCACTAAATCCCCTAACAATGAAGTTGAGTGGGCTGACTTTTAGAAAATGACATAATAAATGAGACCTACTAAGAGTATTGGGTTGCTGTGATGGTCTCCCAACTGATTTTACAATTTCATTACTGTGGAAAACAAAATTCATGGTTCCTTGACAAAATGACATTTCATCTTTTGTTAGGAAAGAAATATAGACCTATTGGTGATACTCTAACATATTCATAATGGTTTACCATCAATACATATATTGTAATTATAAAAAAATATTTTTACAGCTCGGGGCATCTCAAATTCTTGGCTCCGCTCCTGAATGTTTCCTTTTGAATATGTATTACTTAGTTAATTTTTATTTTTCATATTCACCTGGGTATTATCAATATTTGTAAGTTAAATAATTGGAACCACTTTTTTTGGGAATTCAAGCAATAGTCTGTTATATTTCTCTTGCTTAATGAATATTTATTTCTTGAAGTAACATTTCTGTTACCACTGCAAACACCATGGGTTTCTGTCAGTTATCTATAAGTTTATATGAATAAAAATAAATAAATAAATAAATAAAAATATTAAAAAATTAGCTCGGGACAGGACGGGATTGAAAATCTTCATCCCATCGCATCCCATCCCATTCTAGATCGGGACGGGATCGGGATGAAATTATTCAATCCCATTAAAACCCGAAAAAATCAGGACGGGGCGGGATCAGAATGCCCACCCCTACTAAAAACCTTTTGGGGTTTTTTTTTTTACACTTCTACCATTTCTATGAATGATGTTTGTGTTTTAAAGAAATTGAATAAAAAAGAGACACCCAAACAAGACAACGAGGAACTTTTTTATTTTTATTTATTTAGTTAAGTAATATTTGGCCATTCATTGGATTTAATTTCTTGTTTGCAAGCTTTGTATATTGGGCCCATTCAATGCCCCACATTGGTTCCCCTTTCAGTTTTCACTGTCCGGTTCAACCTTGCGCTAAGAGGAAGCTAATCAAAAGAGATGCAATCAAAACATATCATCACCATATATGTGTAAAGGAGAAATAATTTTTTTTTTTTTTGGAAATGTTGTTATACCACAAGAAAGTACAAGATTCGATATTTGATTAATTTGGTTTGATTGATTTGATTTAATTAAGAGTTTGGGATCTCAACTAATTGTTTGTTTTCTTTATAGTTATGAGTTTTATTTATTTCGTAACTTTGTATTATTATATATTTATGCATCATTGTTTCGATATTGGTTCAGTTTTATACGTTTATTAAACTTTTCATTGGGTCACAAAAGATAAATGGAAATCTTTAATAATCCATTTTATATGTTTGTCGCGATCGAATGATAAGTTGATAACAAATACTATCTTTTTCCAATGATAGTTAGCTCGTGTTGTCTATACCGTAAACTTCCTCAACTAATACAAATTCACATTTTTTTTAGTACTTTTTTTTGTCAAAGACAAAGATGTTTATTAATGAAAGAAAGGAAAACAAAATACAAAAAGAAACATTCCTATATCAAGGACTGCCAAGACACTATGAAAGTGTCAAAACCCAAATTCCTAAACAAATTACATGCCATTCCCATCCTCCACAGCAATTCATGTAGATGTTTCTTACAAATTACATTTTTTAGTACTTCATTTTTGTTTAAATTCGTGTAAATGTTTCTTACTGATTTGAGAAATTTACAATGAAATTATCCATCTCTGTTTGTAAGATTGAAAAAATCTTTTCTTCACAAACATCCAGAGGAAGAAATTAGATACTTATAGACCAATGATGGTTTTCCCAATGAAATGTGCATGAAACTTTTGAATATCATGGAAGATACATTTTACAAATAACAAAATTTACATGTTCAACATTTCGAAAAGAGTATAGCATGATATAAAGGCTTTTACCTTTTTTTTCTTTGATATAAATGTAAAAAAGGTTAATTAATATGTATGTGCATTTGGATTTTCATGATTTAGTCCAATAATAACTCTAATTAAATTTGAAGAAACTAACCATTTTCGATATGCACATCTTTAGGATGATGAACAATATTGGACCAAGCCTGACGCGGGTCTGACTTGTCCGGCCTTGCTCTTTAGAATTATAGTTTGTAGTGATAAAAAACTCTATGGCACACAATTTAACCATTTATGCTTTTATAAAAGTTTTTTTTAGTTTAACCCTCATTAATTTATGCCTAATTAAGTTTAGTATTGATTTTAAAAATTAATTCAAGTCTACCACTCAAAATGTAACAATCAACATAGTTGACTTTTATTAACCTTTTAATTTTTTTTCTTACTAGGCACATGAACACATGCCAAGTAAACATCTTTCTTTGAGAGGTATACCTTCACTTCTTCTTTTTCAAACATCTTTCAACTACTTCATTAATCATCTCCAAAACCAATACTCAACCCAAACCCAAATGAATATTTTTCTCATTTTTTTCTCTTTCTCTCTCCTAATACTTTTCATGACCAGAAACAAAATTATACCATCTGCTGCAAGTAAGGATTCAACCAGGCCAATGATAGCTTGGTTGGATGGTTAAGACTGTGGTGATTTAATCCCTACATTTTGAGTTCTATACTCACCAACGACACACTTGCCTTTCGAAAAAAAAAGAAAAGAAAAAAAGATTCAACTAAAAACAAACAATCAGTCAAAACCATAACTTGGTGAAAGATCTCAACTCTATCGAACATTCATTTATCAAGGTTATAATGTAATGGTTGGCTGCATCCAAGTGTTGTATCCATCGCATAATATAGTGATACAACCATTCTGGGTACTCTCTTACACCTATTCAATGTGTTTCATTAAGGTTATTTGATTATTCAACAACTACCATGTCAATACTCAGTATCACTCACAACCAAAGAAAAGAAAAGAAAAGAAAATTGGTACAGCGATCTAAACCAGATCGGTAGTCACTCTCGAAACAATTATAAAGAATGGTCGCCAACCCCACGTTACTGAATAAGAAATGTAATGTTGAAAACCAAGCCAGTCGGGCTTTTCCTGTTTAAGTCATTTAGATTGCTGTCTGTTGACGGCAAAACGTCTTGTTTGGCCATTGACAGAGGTCTTATGATGAACAACCCAACCGTTGCTGCTGTTACTCATGTTTTGCACAATAATGAGACTTTTCTGTCTGTTAACAACGTTCAAGACTTACTTGTTTTCAGGGACGGATTTATGTGGGGTCAAGCGGAGGCAACTGCTTCCATTGACTTTTGAAAAATAAATTGTTTTTTTCTTCTTCTTAATTTGACTTGTGCAATCGGCGACGCCATTCTGCCCCACCCATTCTTCTCTTTCACTATTTTCAGCGACGCTGACAACCCCGTTTTTTCTTTATTTTTTTTTTATTTTTTATTTTTTATTTTTTTCTTAATCATTTATTTGTTTACTGGCAAAAGTGTACTAGCTGAGTTAGTAGAGGTATAACACATGAAATCACACGTCACGGGTTTAAACTCGGCCGGTGGCATGGGGTGGGGAGGGTTATGGATAAAAGAATGTTTACTACGAGAACAACAACTGCTCTGCCTCCACTTCTCTTCCTCTCATTTTCTCTCTGTTTGATTTATTTTCCTTTTCCACCAGCGCCCCAACCTGTTTTGTCTGCTTTGAAGAAGAATAATATTTTTTTAAGTATTTTCTCGAGATGAATTTGTATATCAAGATATAGTTTAGTATTTTATTCATAGGATTACTTGGAGAAATGACCCATTAGTATTTTTGGCCCTTAACTTTATACACCAAATGAATTGACCATATCGATAGAATTGCACGATATCGAGTTTTCGCCTTATTATATATATTTGAAAGGCAAGTGTGTCATCGTCCTCTATATATTTATCTCTTGTGCACCTACAAAGTAAATAGTTGGATCAATTTTCCTCACCCATGAATTGATGGAGTTTTGTTTAGCAATTGGTGTTTTGTATAGTTCTTTATGTCTTGCTCAAAATTTAACAAAAATTATATTAAAGTACTTAATTATTATATTATCATTAGTTAAATATGATTCATCACTTTGCCCCCATTCAATGAAAATTTTGGCTCCGTCACTGCTTGTTCTATCCTTTGGAGAGAGAAAGAGAGGTATTCCTTTGAGTATTGGTTTTCGAGATGATTAATTAAGTACTTGGAAGATGTTTGGAAAATAACTAAGGGTGTGTTTGGTTGCATGAAATTTTATGCCATGGGAATCTATGAGGGGACCACTACATTTTAGGCTAAATTGATATATCATTTCACATTTACCATTTGACCACCATTTGATTTTGTGATCAATGGTGAGAATGGAAGCCACATAAACATGAGAATCTCACTTCTTGGCCCCCCCAAGGCATGTGATTCTCATGTTCATGGGACTTTCATTTCCACCATTAATCACAAAACCAAATGGTGGATGTGGAGTGATATATCAATTTAGCCTAAAATGTAGTGGTCCCCTCATTAATTCCCATGGTATAGGATTCCATGCAACCAAACACACCCTAAAGGTGATAATTTTTTTTATTTTTTTATTTCAACCAGTTTTTTAACCATGACCATGCATATCACCGGTCAAAGATGAATTTAAAGATGTTTATTTAGCATATGCCTAATAAATAAAGGATATTTTTAGATTTAAAAAAAGAAATAAATGAATAATTGAAATCAACTATGTTGACCGTTACAAGTTGAGTGCTAAACTAAATTAATTTTTAAAATAAATAATAAACTCAAGTGGACATATATTAATGAGAATTAAACTCAAAATTTTTTATAAACAAATGTCATCTAGTTCAGTTTGCTTGTTCTCACTTATTTAGGATGTTAGCAGGATTAGTGATACCGGAGTGAAACAAATACTTATGTGTTTTACGCTTGAGCGATTCTATGTGTCGAGGGAAAGGGCGAAGAAACCAGCGAGGTAAACGAGGTGGCGGGGGGTGAACCGTTCACCCCCTCGAGATGCGCGCGCGGAATACATCTCGAGGGGGGTGAACGGTTCACCCCCCGCCACCTCGTTTACCTCGCTGGTTTCCTCGCTCTTTCCCTCGACATTTAGAATTTCGCTTTACGCTTTAGTTGTTTAATTAAGGTAGTGTACACGTACTGGGGTCCTATCGCGGTAACAGAGTGTTTATATCATTTATCTGTACTATATGCGTTGTGATCTATGTTGACATTCATATTATTGTAACAACAAAAGTCTCTATTGCATAAAGCTTTCAAGTACCATAGAAATATTTGGAGTTATTTTGATGTAAATTTTGTGACTAATGAGTGGAGTGGGTGGTAACACACACCACATAGACAACCAGGGTGGCTGTCATTCTAGGATCACCACTTAAAATTCTTTTCATCATGCATGTTTATGACAAAACAAAATTATGTGATATAGCTTTTGACTTATATATATAATAGATGAAACATCAAGCATATATACATAAAAGGAGTTGTAAGATGAAATGAGTTGTAAGATGAACAAGAGCCACATAGTGAGTCGAGTGTTTGTGTTTGGATCTAGATGGAGACACAGATGGACCCATTATTTACTTCACAAACAAAAAATGGTGAGTTCCAGCGAGTGATATTCATGAGGTGAAAGTGGGTAAGTAGGAATAATGACAAGGTGACATTTTATCATCCATTCTGAGTGATGTTGTATTAAATCATACGCTTAAGACTCTAGTTGATTCAATGGAAATAAGAAGAACAGAAACATACCGGATCGATCCATAGCGATTTCTCCGTTGATTGTGATGAGTTTGGATTGTTTGGATCTTCCGATTGATTCAAGCGTTTTCCCTTAGATCTCTGTTGAGAGGATACAGAAAATAATTCCAAAGTTTTGTTCTTTCTACGCATACGCTCAATCGGGGACCCATCCTATTTATAATGTCCATAAGTCACAACCCTTCAAATTACGGGCTGTGAATTTCCAATTCTGCCCCTCATTGAATTAGAAATTACATCCTTATTTATACCATGTTATTTATTAATACCTTATAGTCCAATACCCCTATTAGATCACATATTTAAATGGACTACACTTTAAGATAGCAATACACGTTATATTACATATGTGTGCCCACATTATTGGATTTGTCCAACAATCTCCCACTTGGGCCACATATGTTACTGGTAATGTGTATAACCTTTTGAGCTCAAAACTTGCTATCACAAGTAAAGGTATTTCGAAACAATCTCGTCCATTGACTATATTGATATAGGATTAAAGCGATTTGCGTCACAAGTAGCGTAACGAAATCCATCAATAGTCACATATACCAATATAATCAAATGACATAGATCAAACATGGATGTAGAGCATGGAAATTACATGTGATGTGATCCAAACATGTCTATTTCCAACCGGTCCAACTTTAATCTTTAATGAGATCAAACATATAATAAACAGACAATTGACTGAAGACTTTATTTCTGCAGAAAATACTAAATTACACCAATGTGTCCAAAAATTCATCATAGAACAACAAAACTCCCATTAAACCATGATATCCTCATGTGACATAACACCCATATGAGCGGTGTGCTCATGAAAGACCTTGGGTGGTAATCCCTTAGTAAGCGGATCCGCAATCATGGAGTGTGTCCCAATATGCTCTATGAAAATCTGTTTATTCTCTACTCTCTCCTTCACAACCAGGAACTTTATGTCAATATGATTTGACCTAGACGAGCTCCTGTTGTTGTTGGCATATAAAACTGCTGACTTATTGTCACAATATAACTTTAGTGGTCTTTCTATGTCATTCAAAATGCGCAGCCCAGTGACAAAATAACGCAGCCATAATCCGTGGTTGGAGGCCTCAAAACACGCCACATATTCTGCTTCCATGGTGGAAGAAGCTATGAGTGTCTGTTTAGCACTTCTCCAAGAAATAGCTCCTCCAGCTAACAGATAAATGTAGCCTGATGTAGATTTTCTACTATCTTGGCATCCAGCAAAATCAGAATCAGCATACCCTATGATCTCCAACTGATCTGATCTCTTGTATGTGAGCATGTAATCCTTAGTTCTCTGTAAATATCTCATAACCCGTTTAGCTGCTTTCCAGTGACTCATCCCAGGGTTATCCAAATATCTGCCAAGCATTCCAACAATGAATGCTATGTCTGGACGTGTACATACTTGAGCATACATAAGACTCCCAACAGCTGATGCATAGGGGATCTTTTGCATCTCTACAACTTCAAGTTTAGTCTTAGGACACTGTTTAAGACTGAATTTATCTCCTTTAGATATAGGGGTATCTCCTGGTTTACAATCTTGCATGCCAAACCTTTTAAGCACTTTTTCTATATAGCCCTTTTTGTGATAATCCAAGAATACCCCGAAAACGATCCCGGTATATCTGAATCCCTAAGACAAAAGAAGCTTCACCAAGATCTTTCATTTCAAATTTCTTTGATAGAAATCTCTTGGTTTCGTGCAACATGTCTATATTATTAGTGGCAAGCAATATGTCATCAACATACAAAACCAAGAAGATATGCTTACTCCCACTGAACTTATGATACACACAGTTATCAACAACATTTGTCTTAAAACCAAACGAGACAATTACTTGATGAAATTTGTAGTACCATTGACGGGAAGCTTGCTTGAGCCCATAGATGGATTTCTTTAGTCTGCAAACCATATTCTTTGGGTCTCCAGACACAAAGTTTTCTGGTTGCACCATATAAATTGTTTCATCAATGTCGCCATTGAGAAATGCTGTTTTAACATCCATCTGATGCAACTCAAAGTCAAAATGTGCAACAAGAGCCATGATTGTCCTAAATGAGTCTTTCTTTGACACTGGAGAGAAAGTCTCTTTATAGTCGATGCCTTCCTTTTGAGTGAAGCCTTTAGCTACAAGACGAGCTTTATACCTTTCCACATTACCTTTTGAGTCCTTCTTGGTTTTGAATATCCATTTACAACCAATAGGCTTTGTATTTTCAGGTAATGGGACAAGATCCCAAACTTGATTGTCTTGCATAGACTTGTACTCCTCATTCATAGCATCTATCCACTTTTGAGAGTTAGAATCCTGCATGGCTTGATGGAAGTTGATTGGATCATTTTCCACCAATCCATCATTTTCCTCATGTTCTTCGAGAAATACCATATAATCATCCGGAATTGCTCTTCTCTTTTCTCTCGTGGATCTCCTTAATGGCATTTGATCTTGAGGTTGTTGAGTTTGTTCTTCTGGAATATTTAATTCAATTGGAGCAGGGAGTAGTTTAACATTGTCCTGTTGAGGTTCCAGATCTGCTTCTTGATCAATGACAGGTAGTGGAACATGTACATTGTCAACAACAGTAGTAGGAGTCGAAATTGATTCCTCCTCAAAGACAATGTCTCGTACCTGATTTCTCCCCCCAAACTCGACATCCTCAAAAAATGTTGCTGTCCCCGTTTCAAAAATGGACTTAATAGTGGGATTATAGAACTTGTAGCCCCTAGATCGCTCAGAGTAGCCAATGAAGTAGCTGCTCACTGTTTTGGAGTCCAATTTCTTTTCATTCGGCCGATAAGGCCTTGCTTCAGCTGGACATCCCCAAATGTGAAAATGCTTTAGACTAAGTTTTCTACCTGTCCAAAGTTCATAAGGTGTTTTGGCAGCCGCTTTAGTTGGTACTCTATTAAGGATGTAAGCTGCAGTCTTTAGTGCTTCTCCCCAGAGTGATTCAGGTAATGTAGAATGACTGATCATACTCCTTACCATGTCCTTAAGAGTTCGGTTTCGTCTTTCAGCTACACCATTCATGCTAGGTGATCCCGGCATGGTGTACTGTGGGACGATTCCACATTCCTCTAGGAATTTAGCAAATGGTCCTGGACGTTGTTCACCGGAACCGTCATATCTGCCGTAATACTCACCACCACGGTCAGACCTGACACTTTTAATTCGTTTGTTGAGTTGGTTCTGAACCTCAGCTTTGAAAGCTTTGAACATATCCAGTGACTCAGATTTCTCATAAATGAGATATAGGTACCCATAGCGTGAGTAATCGTCTATGAATGATATAAAATATTGTTGACCATTCCAAGAAGCCGAAGGGAATGGTCCACAAATATCTGTGTGGATCAATTCTAAGACGTCTGAAGTTCTGTTTGCACCTAATCTCTTTTGTTTGGTCTGTTTTCCCTTGATGCACTCAATACAGACATCAAAGTCTGAAAAATCAAGAGAATCTATTATGCCATCTGACACAAGTCTCTCCATTCTCGTTTTCGAGATATGTCCTAAACGTTTGTGCCATAGTTTTGATGAATTTCCTTCATTTAGCTTACGCTTAGTACCACGTGATTCCACATGCAAGGTTACATTATATGAGGCAATAGTATCAAGAAGATATAGGTTATCAAATGTGCTTAATGAACCAGTACCAATAATATTGGAATTTAATGAAAGACTAAATTGATTATTTCCAAATGAACAACAATATCCAAATTTGTCCAACAAGGAAATAGAAACCAAATTCCGTCTAAATGACGGTACTACAAAAGTGTCTTTCAGTTCCAAATAACAACCAGTCCCTAAGAGTAACCTAAAGTTTCCTATTGCTTCCACTTCTACCGATTTTCCATCGCCCACGAAGATGCGTCTTTCAGCATCACTTGGCTTTCGGTAGCTCAGACAACCCTGCATAGAAACACTTATGTGAGTAGTAGCACCAGAATCTAACCACCAAGTGTTTCGAGGTACTGAAGCTAAGTTAACCTCAGAACAGACCAAAGCAAGAAACATACCCTTTTTAGCACGCCAAGCGTGATACTTGGTACATTCCTTCTTTACATGTCCAGGTTTCTTACAAAAGAAACAACCCTCATTTCCTTTCTGTTTCTTTTGTGCTGGACCCTTAGCAGCTTCATAATCCTTCTTTCGTTTTGTGCCCTTATCTTTAGAGGTGCTTGCAAAATGAACACTTTCTGTTCTGTCTTGCTTCAACCTGTCTTCCTCTTGTACACAGTAAGAAATGAGCTCATTAAGAGTCCATTTCTCCTTCTGACAGTTGTAACTGACCTTAAACTGACTGTACTGTGGAGGAAGTGATATTAAAACTAAATGCACGAGTAAGTCCTCAGACAACTCAAGCTTCAGTGCTTTAAGTTTTGAAGCAAGATGAGACATCTCCATGATGTACTCTCTAATGTTTCCTTTGCCTTTATACTTTAATGAAATCAAGCTAGCTAAAAGTGTGCTTGTTTCAGCCTTATCGTTTTTTTTAGCAAAACGCTTTTCAAGTTCAGTAAGGAACTCACTGGCATTGGTCACCCCTGCGGATATTGCACCCCTAAAGGCTTCTGGAATACCTCGCTTTATGAGCATGAGACTCATGCGATTGGAGCGTTCCCACTTCTCGAAGTATTTCCTGGCATCAGGAGTACTTACATCTGTAAGAGGAGCGGGTTGCTCAATCCTTAAGGCAAGATCCAGATCCATACATCCAAGAACGATTAACACGTTCTCTTTCCAGTCCTTGAAGTTTGTCCCATTAAGCATGGGAATATTATTTACACCAGCAGATATACTAGTAGCAGACATATTAGCTGTACAGAGAATAAATTACATAAATAACATATTCACGTCATTATTCAATTGCATAAACTTTTAAATTCATACAATAGGTAAATAAAAACCCACATTAAGATACCTAACACAGGATTGTTATTTAGTCTTTGGACAGAAATATCAATCTGTAAGTGGTACTCTTCGTACAAAATGAAACCGGCCTAATATTATGCCTTTTCTTTGGACTGACATAATAAAAGCATGGTAAAGTAAACTTTATCACATATTTAAGACTAGGGACTATCCGGTCAAAACAATCTTCCTTTGGGCCGATTGTTTCACATGGAAGTAGCATGCTCACTTATTTAAAATCAACCAATATTTTCTAATAGTGGTTGCTTTGGCAACATATTAGTTAAATGGTGTAAATTTTAAATAAGGAACACAATAGTGATACATGAAACCAAAATTATATTCTATGTATAAATAAAATATAGCCATTAATACAATTAAAACATGGGTCTAAATAAAATATAGCCACATTACATAGGTCCCAACACTTTAAAACAATATTACCAACAGCAACAGGCCCAATAGTCAAAGTAAAATGTACTAACAGACCCAATTATTAATAACAGCAACAGGCCCAATAGGTGAACAGTCACAAGGCCCGTGAACAGTCACTATACAAGCCCAACATTCGCCAGGCCCAACAGTGAATAGTTGCGGTCAATGGTGAACAGTCGCGGGTCAATGTGAACAGTAACGGTCAATGTGAACAGTAATTTTTAAAAAATTGCATAATCGTAGATACTGTTCACTGTAACAGTGAAATCGTTTTCACTATTCACTGTTCGCCGTTTACTATTCACTGTAACACGTATTACTGTTCACCGTAACGGTGTCACTGTTCACCGTAACGGTGTCACTGTTCACCGTAACGGTGTCACTGTTCACGAAATAGCAAACACTGTTCACGAAATCGTAAACACTGTTCACTGTAACAGTAAAACCGGATTTTTTTTTTTTTAATACATCTATTTTACCTTGATCCAAATTGTAATCTATTTCAATAGGAAATACAATTACACTCACAATGAAACAGTGAAGACAATTGTCATGAATACATATCACTGTAGGTCCAGATCATGCTATATCAATCACTGTATTAATACATAATCCATAATCACTGTATTCATGCTATTCATATGAATCTATAATCATGTCTTTATAATCATGTCCAAATACATAAACTATATGAATCTATAATCATAAATAACATATAGTATTCAATTGCCTTGATATTATATGAATGTATATATATCACTGTATGAATCTATATATCACTGTATGAAACAAATAATCACTGTATGTTTTCCTTTATAATTTCACATGGAATCAACAAGAGTTGCTCTGATACCAATTGTTGTATTAAATCATACGCTTAAGACTCTAGTTGATTCAATGGAAATAAGAAGAACAGAAACATACCGGATCGATCCATAGCGATTTCTCCGTTGATTGTGATGAGTTTGGATTGTTTGGATCTTCCGATTGATTCAAGCGTTTTCCCTTAGATCTCTGTTGAGAGGATACAGAAAATAATTCCAAAGTTTTGTTCTTTCTACGCATACGCTCAATCGGGGACCCATCCTATTTATAATGTCCATAAGTCACAACCCTTCAAATTACGGGCTGTGAATTTCCAATTCTGCCCCTCATTGAATTAGAAATTACATCCTTATTTACACCATGTATTTATTAATACCTTATAGTCCAATACCCCTATTAGATCACATATTTAAATGGACTACACTTTAAGATAGCAATACACGTTATATTACATATGTGTGCCCACATTATTGGATTTGTCCAACAAGTGAATCACACACATTTTATTATCCATTATATATATATATATATATATATTATTTTATGTAAAAATAATATAATATGTTTAAAATAGTTGATCGATTTAATTTTAGTTGATCGGTACCTAAATCCAAATCAGTTTGGTTTTGATTTGAAGTTTTTGAAATTTATCAAAATCGGTTTAATTTTCAACCCTACCTTCCACCCCAAATGCTGCTGACAAGGTTCAAACTCTGACCTTATGATATCATCTGTCACAAGCCTATCAGCTAAGCTAATACCATTGGCTATTCCATCAAATTTAGGTGGTTGAATCCATAACAATCAAGTCCAATTTCGAGTTAATTTGACTTCCATGTGTCTCTTATATTTGGTTGGACACCATTCGACACATCATCCTCGTTTAACTTGCTCAAGTTGCATCCTTAATTATTTAAGAAAAATTATAGGGGTCGAGGGAGGGAACGAGGGAGGGAGCGAGGGATGGGGTGGTAGCCACTCATCCGCCCCAAGATAAATGCCATCGCGCATCTCCAATCCGATGCACTTACCTCCCTCGCTCTGTAGCAAAGCTCATTATTTAATTCACGTAGTGTATGTTGTATTTGTCATTTTTATATAGAAGTCAAATGAAAGTGACTTGACCAGATCAAGCACCAAATGAAAACACATATGGAAGTGTTTAAGCACATTTGAGGATCTTATAACAAATTAAAGCTATCTGTCATCATGTACAAAGTAGTTTATTCTTTAAAGCTTTGGAAATCCATTATAAAACTTTAAACTACATTTCGATCAAGTGTCTTTTGTTATTGGATTTGCTCATATTTATCAATAAATTGGGATATTACGCTGTCTTTTGTTATTGTATACTAACTAAGATGCTAATATATTGTTATCGATGTTTTGGGGGAAGAAAGTGTGATGAATTTGACTCATCTCCGCGTCATCCTTGCCTCGAATATGCGCATATGGCTTTATCTCATAGGGTTGAATTTCCATTTTAGTTTGGGTCATTTAAATGCCTAAAAAAAGAATGATTCAATTCATTTTGAGTTTTAAGCCCACTGTTTATGTTCTTGAAGATGATTATTAATTGACTAAAAAACATTTTCCAGTGGGATGACGATGTCCATGCTCTATCTATTAAAAAAGAAAAGGGTGTCGATGCGTTTTATGTGTGTAAATATTTAACAATTTTTTTTATTACAACCTTTCAATAGTAAGTAAAAATTTTTATTGAAATTCTAAACAAAATAATTATTTACAATTTTAAGGGTTTAGTTTACAAATAATTAAGGGATTCAAATAAATTGTATTAGGGACTTAGATATAATTCAAAGTAGTCAAAGCGTAAAGTGAAGGCGAAGTGATTTTCCATGACTTGGCTTTAAGCGAAAAGCGAAGCAATGACTTCACGCAAGTAAAACAGCACTAAAAACTAATTTTAAATTATATATAAAAAATGTAAATATATGCATGTTGCTTGTATATCTTAACTTCTAAATATATGTATTATTTTTTTCTAGTGTAATTAACTCAAGTCAATGCAAGTGTTTATATATTGCTTCCTAACAAGCAATGTTATGATGTTTGTTACCATTCACTTCAACACCAATGTTTTTCCGATAATCACTCTCCATTGCCCCATGATTTTCTTTCATAATCAATCATTTTAAGTAAACAAAAAATAACAACAGTACTAATGTATAGATTTTAATGCAGAGATAATCAATGCACAAATATTGGTTTCTTCTTCGGGGTCACGACGATTGAAATTCCAGTGAAGCTTTGTTGAAGGTAAGAAAATTTGTACCTCGAACAAGATCTCCAACTCCTGCTATGTTGAAACTCTCTGATTCGGCCGTGGAGCTCTAAAGAGAGAATGAGAAAGAAAAAGTATAAGAAAAAGAAAGACAAAAAACGAGAAAGAAAAAAACGCTTTTGTTTAATGAAGCCATGGCCTTGGTGGCTTCATGCTTCAACAAAAAAAAGGCTAAAAGCGATGGCTTTTTGTGGCTTCAGGATAATGGCCTAGCTTTGACCAAGGAGAAGCGAGATATCATGGTTTGGATTTAAGCAGTGGCTTTAGATGTCTTTGACTACACTGATATAATTAACAATATTTGAGAGAGACAAATTTTTTATCATAAAAAATTGTAAATGGTACATATGTAAAATGACAAAAATACCCCAGGCCATTATACACCTAACTATTGTTTTTTTTTTGTAAACATGAGAGAGTTGGGAGAGCATTCCAAAAATTAGGACAAAAACAACACATTCATTGTTCCTAGGGTGTCGACGCGCTCTACGTGCGCAAATACTCAATTTATTTTTTTAATTTGATTACAACTTTTCAATAATAAGTAAAAATTATTGTTAAAATTCTAAACAAAATAATTATTTATGATTTAAAGGCCTATGTATAATTTACAAATGATTTTTTCGCCTTTTAAGAATTTCATCGAAAATTTCATTAGGTACTCATTCAATCAAAACCCGAATATTGGCACAATGGACATATGAACTTTATCATCATAATGGTTTCAAATACCTAAAACCTGTAGTATGAGTAAAGAATGCTATCAATCATTTTTATGCATGTTGTCTAAATGTATCATAAACAAAGCTCACTACACTGCCACTTTCAATGTTTATGAACAGAAATTGGGCATCAATGTTTCAAAAAGGACAAAGGAAATCATTACTATGAAAATAAACGACAAAGGAAATCATTACTATATTAAAGAATGCCAAGATATCATGAATGTGTCAAAAACTAAGTGCTTTTGAACAAATTACAAGTCAGAACCCATCATTCACAATAATTTCCTAATCTCAATAAAAATAGAATAAGAAATCTGAGTTATTAAAAAACCTTTATATTTTTCTCTTTCCATACACACCACATGACAAGGTGAAGAACCTTCCAACAAAAAGGGCTTCAATGCATTCACAGTGTATAGAAATGATGAATGTATAGAAAATTTTCCCAAACAAAGAGTTATCTAAAACCTTCCAACAAAAAAGGCACTTTAAAAAAATACATAGCATTCTAAATATTTTTGCGAACATTTTAAATCATAATAACATGCAAGGAGAATGGGAGAGAACAGGGGAAAGCATTGCTCGAAAAACGAAGAATATTTTATCGAAGAAGAGAACGCGGCGATGAGAGAATGGTGTTCTTAGCTCAATTGGATATAATATTATTGTGTGGTTGCTAAGAGATTTATATACTTTTTTTTCTTGTCAAATTTGATTATTATTCTCGGAGGAAATTTGGGCATAAAAGTGTTGTTATGTTGTCAACTTTGTGTCAAGAAAATGAAGTTAAGAGGACACTTGACTAAAGAAAGCACAAAAGATGCTTTCTATTTTCTCTACTTTGTTATAGATGCCTACTTGTTTCCTAGTTTCTTTTTTCTCCCAATTGTTTAAATTTTTTTTTTAAAATACTAAGTTTGATCAGGCAGCTCTAAGTTATGCACACAATTGTAATTACTTGTTATCGAAACAATTATCTTTTATGTATAGCCTTATCTTAATTAGGATCACTTCGATTGCACGGAAGAAAGCAATGATGCCTTTTTATTTCCGTCAAAAACCGTCTTAGAGGTATCTAAGTTGCAGTTCTCTGAAAAAAGTCAAAAGAATTGGCATTTCATCTTGGTTTTAACACGCGTAAAAGACACTTAGAGCACCATTTCTATGAAAAACATCAGTGAGCATACTGCCCTTAGCATTCTCAGAAGCTTTTCCCTTTCAATGAACTTCCTTGCAATCAAACAAACCCTTAATATAGGCATGCAGTCACAAAAAAATGTCAAATAAAATGTAACAACTGCTCTAAAATTTATTTTTTGGAAATTTTAATCAGGGACGACTAAAAAGTTTAAGGCGCCAAATTGTTATTAACATATTAAAATATGATAATACACTAATCATTTGTTTTTGTCCAAACAAGAACAAAAATCACAAACAAGTTGCATTATTGACATGTATATTCCATCAAAACATTCCCTAGTGGTAACCCTAATTTTCAAAGAAAACAATTCAAGCCCCAATGATAAACAATAATCTCCTCTTCCTCCTCCTCTTGCCTCATATTCTCCCTCTACTTGTTTGAAACAAATGATGGTGGTTTTGAAATAAGACTCAACTTGACTTGGACATTGTAGTGACTTTGACATGGTGGTTTGGAGGTATATTGTGGTGGGGGTCGAGAAAACTTGACTACTCATGTTAATTCAACAAGTAGGTCAGGCAGAGTCAAAGTTATGGTCTTGCTCTAGGGTAGTCGTGAATGCAACACTGTACCCACCACCAGGAACATCTGTGCATGTGCTCTAGCTCTAGTCTTTTTCATGTAACTGTCCTAGTAAAAATGTTTTTGTTTTTGTACTAGTATTCACAAAACACACTTAACACACTCACTCAAACAGGGTTCAAAACATCATCCTGTATTCTAACTCTCACTACTACAAATATTAGCTTAGGTAACGCCACTTAGATAGCACTTTTTTAAAGAGCTATCCAAGTGGGCACTAGGATAGCGCTTATTTTGTCTTTAAAAAAAAATTAAAAAAAAAAAACACTACAATAGCGCTTTTAATTTTTTTTTCAGTTAAGCGCTATCTTAGGTATGTCTTAGATAGCGCTTTAAAAAACGCTATGAGAAAAAACGTTACCAAAGCTACCATAGCGCTTTTAAAGTGCTTGCATAGCGCTTCCGAAGCGCTATGCTACTTAAGATTTAGGATAGCGCTTCCTAACCCCCTAAATATCTCTCTTTCGTTCTCTTCTCTTATCATTCCAATACCTTCAATGGCGACTTCCTCCGCGAAATCCATCTTTCACCCCAGTTCGAGTTTCCCTCTCAGACACCAAAAAGTCCCTCCTTTATTCAAGATCATCTCTCTTTCTCCCCTCTCTCCATCATTCTGTTTCTCTCTCAACGACCTCTCGATCTCGATTTCATGTCGTCGAAGCAGTGAATACCCTCGAATCGCCTCAAATCAGGCTCTCCAAGTCACGAGTACAAGAACCCACCGCGGTGGATGCGAAACCCACAGTTCTCGTATCCGAGAAGCTCGGAGAAGCAGGGTTGGAGGTGCTGAGGACCTTCGCGAATGTTGATTGCTCGTACAATCTGTCACCAGAGGAGTTGTGTGCGAAGATCTCGCTCTGTGATGCTTTGATTGTGAGGAGTGGGACGAAGGTGACGAGGGAGGTGTTTGAAGCCGCGAAGGGAAGGTTGAAGGTGGTGGGCAGAGCTGGTGTAGGGATTGATAATGTGGATCTGCAAGCTGCGACAGAGTTTGGGTGTTTGGTTGTTAATGCTCCCACTGCCAATACTGTTGCTGCTGCTGAGCATGGGATTGCTTTGCTCTCTTCCATGGCCAGGAATGTTGCCCAGGCTGATGCCTCCATGAAAGCTGGTGAGCTTGCTTTTAATTTCTCTTGATGAAATTCCACTTTCAATTTTGCAATTGCACTACACTATCTTCCCTCTGGGTTTTAATCTGCTTGCTTATGTTTTTTGCATTAATCAAGACTGTGCCTCGGTCGTTTCCCAAGTAACCCCTTTCTCCTGTCCGTCCGTCCCAAATTAATCTCACCTGATTTCAAATCGAAAACTCCATTTTAGAGACTCCACAGAGCTCCAAGCGAACCATCATCCCGGCCCCCTTCGACATCTGCAATCTTCCACTCCACTGCCCTCGTCTTGCTACAACTGATCTCTATCTTATTTGTCTATTTTTGTCTAGGGTTACATACCCATCTTAGTTGAGCACTCCAGCAGCCAATTTACTGAGCGATTCAAACTGATTTGAATTCAATCCAATCTATCCTTTGATTCAGCAACGTATGAATAAATGATTCAGAGTTTTGATTGGGGTGTTTTGATTCATTATTTTCAGAGTTTGGGGTGTTTTGAATCCAATCGATTCAGTAGATTTGTAGTACCCAATCTTTGTTATATTTATGACCTTATGTTTATTAATGCAAGCTACTTGTCCCCCTCATTGAGGTGTATGAGCTTATGACCCATTTGAAAAAGTTGGGTTACATCGATCATTCTGATTTTGTATTTGAGAGGTAGTTCCTAATACATATGAGAATCTGTCTGATTTGATTTCGAGTGAGGGTCTTGACCATGACGAAGATGATTTGTGTTTCTTCCACCTAAATAGTCTTCGAATTTTCTATTGTTATCGACTCATCATAATTAAGAGATTCACAATTTTTCCTGTTGGGTCTCAAAATACTCTTTGAATTATGGGCAAGTTTGCAATAACCAAGAGGATGAATCTAAGTGATACATCATCATTTGTCTAAGATTTTATTTTTATTTTATTTTTATTTTTTTATGTTATTTAGTAATTAGTTCACTGCTAATATGATGATGGTGTTCGCTGCAGGGTAGTAAGCTGACGAAGAGGGAAATGGAGCTGATGGGAAGTAAGAAAATGAAACAAGAAGTAGAAGAAGAATGCACTCTTGACGGCACCGTGGATCGGCGTGGCCGCCCTGCAATCCGTCCATCAACTGGAAGTTGTTTGTTGGAATCCTCATATTAGGTACGTAACATCATTCCTCCTTCATCCCTTTTTAGTTTTTGTTGTGAATCCTCATATTAGGTACGTAAAATCTAACGGTGAATCTCCGAGTGTAACCTCAACTAATTTAAACGTAGGCAGTGATGTTATGGATTCTCACTTGGCAAGTAGGATGTATAGAATAGCTCTCTCACTCTGATAAGCTTATCTGATATGCATATCATCATCGTCATCTATACATCATCTAGGGAAGAGGAGGTACTCTCCCTCACAGTCACTCCTCCCGAGCTGGCTGGACCAGTCCTCCTTTCTTTAGGAGGTGGTTCATGTACCCCATCTATCATTGATGATGTGTTGGTGTGGTGTAAGATCACTTGTCCTTGTTATAATTACGGGAAAAAAAGGAAGGGAAAGACAACATGTTCTTAAGGCATCCTACGCTACACATGCAATGTTGCAAAGGTGTTGTGCTATTTACAATACTTTATGTATTAGATGTCGATTTCTAGAGAACAAAATAAAAACTGTTAATTGAGAAACAAGCCTAATACATATATATATATATATATATATTTATAGCAAGAAGAATCAAAATGACATTATTATGCATGGTCCATCTGAATGTTGAAGCCTAATATATATATATTGACTAGCTGAATGTTGAAGCTGTTAATTGTGTTTCGCTTACTGGCAAATTGTTTTGCTCGCAAGTATCCTTTCTGCCATTTCCTGATGTCACATTGTCATTAGATTGCCCGTCATTATTTTGGTTTATCACATGACCAGAGAAGGTTTTCTTATGGTCATAGTTCTCATTGATTTCATTGCTGTCACTGTCTTCTTGCCCACTACACGCACCTCCTACATGGTATATAGGCACAGAACTCGTCTCTGCTTCTTCATGGGCAATACCTCTTGCTTCTGTAGGTTGACCATTTTCACCTTCACAGCATGCTTCATTGTGATCGTCTTCCTCCATTAGTCCTACACAAACCTCTGTTTCATAATGTTTTTCTACCATGTTCAAAATTTTCTGTTTCTGGGATATGTGACGCTGTGTCAGGGCTATGGCCTTGTGGGTAGAAGTCCAATCACAGCGGCTCCAAAGGTAAAGAAGGGCAGGTCTCAACTTGTCTGTTATTTCGACATTGTCCTCCCATATAAGATCATATGCTGTTTCCTTTTCATCTAATCTTTTTGTTTCCCGGGGAATAATGAGTACGAGGAGCTTTGGCTTGAACTCAACAACATCCTCAATTAACTTGTTTGCCGAAGCAGCTCCAAATCCAAGCGGAAGTTTCAGCCCAATTATCAAGTGAGACCCAGTGGGGAGTTCCTTCCGACATGCATTCATCCAATTTCTGTTCTGAAAATTACAATCACTCTTTGGTTGGAAAATGTCATAGTTCTTTAACGAAAACCTCTTCCCAGTCTCTTCAAGCTTTTGTCTCATTACAACATTATAATCATCAGCATCTTGGCAGAAATTAGCTATCATGTCACCACTCTGTACATACCAATGAAGCTTCTCAACAATCTGATTGAGAGTCTCTGATTTGCAATCAGTTTCTGCAACCTCAATACTGCAGTCTTCTAACTTCTCTGAGGCTATCCGAACAGTCTCCACAGATTCCTCAACCATTCTCAATGGTGTAGCTTTTTCTTTGTTTGACACTGCACGAGCAGATGGTACTTTTTGCTCTCTGACAACTTTCTCTGAGCTTCTTAAAGAGGGTTTTTCTTTCATGAAATCCACTAATCTCTCTTCTCCGTCAGTGTCTAAAATATGTGAACTGCTTGGTTTCTTCTTGAGAGGGCTACATTTCATGGCTGTTTCACTTTTCTTGCATGCCACAGCTTGCTTCTTTGGTTTGAGAAGCACCAAAATATTATTCAGCGCTGTATCTCTCTCTCCCTCCTCCAATGGTTCATTGAATTCATTTATTGCAAAGGACTTGTCTACTACCTTAGAAACCTTATCATACATTTCATAAGGGTCTTTTATTTCCCTTTTCTGCTCAGAATCAATACCAGCTTGTTTAGAACCTCGTCTCCCATTCCCTTTAGTATTATCATTATCTTTTGCTGCAGTGGTTACCATTTCAACTTGTTTTTGTGTCTCTACGGGAGCTCTTGCAGAATGGACTTTAGAAACTATGCATTTCTTTGCCACAATTTTCTTTTGGTTTGATTTGAAATCTGAAGGTTGTTTGTCTATTGCTTCTTTACTAGTTTTGATAGGAACAGTTATCTCCAATTTCTTTTGAGAATCACTCCCTTGTCTAGAACATTGTTCCTCGTTCCTTTCAGTAGAACCATTAAGCTTTACTGCAGTTGACACCTTTTCAACTTGCTCTTGTGTCTCCACAGGAATTCTTGTAGAATGAATTTTAGAAACTATGTTTTTCTTCGCCACAGCCCTCTTGCTTGATTGCAAATCTGATGGTCCTTTCCTCATTGCAGAATCAATATGTTGTCTACAGCCTTCTTCTTCATTCATTTCAGTAGAATTGTTGTCTTTTACAGCACTGGACGCATTCTCAACTTTTTTTTGCATCTCTGCAGGAATTTCTGTTGTAGAATAGAGTTTTGAAACTGAGCGTCTCTTCTTTGTCACAACCTTTTTTTGGCTTGTTTGTAGATCTGAAGGTGGTCTTTTCTTCACAGTGTTGACACAGGGAAATATTATGTGGTTTCTTAGAGGTGTCATGGTAGTCACATCGATCTCGTGCTTGAAGCAATATATCAAGGCACGATTTCTTGGCAGCAAACCATCCCAACCCCTTACAGGCAACATATCTGGTGAAGCTGTAAAAGAAATGCCGCTAGGCAAGCATTTTCTATGGTATGTCCTCGGACAGCGTCTACATACAGCAAATTGCAATGCAAGAACCTCCTTATTTTCTTCTTTCTTACAGAAACGGCACTTATGAACTGGACAAGTAAATGACTGCCCTGCAGTAATTTTTTCCTCAGTGCATTGGGCTTCAGCTTTATTCCCTGGATGGAGCAATTTAGCAACACAACGGGCGTGATAAAAATAGCCACAAGACCCAGAACTGCAGTGGAATACCTCAGCATCACGAGAAAGGGTTTTGTTTAGGTCGGTTTGGTTGGCTAGTTTCAATATATATATATATATATTAGGCTTACTAGCTGAATGTTGAAGCTTGATAATTTCACTCATATAGAATTGACACCGTCTGATGATATTGCAGGTATGAGAGCACCTGTCCGGCCTCCTCCTGGCCATCCTTCTCAATGTAGTTCTCAAATGTTTTCACAATCTTCATCATCTTCTTGTGATTAATCTTGTCCTTGTGCATTCTGTTTCTGCAGGCCATTGATAGGCTTCCTTTAGTTCCCGGAGTTCTTGAGCTCGTTGGAATTGGTTATTCTGGGGTAAGTTCCACACCTATTACTGCTACTATATATATATATATTAGTTGAGAAGGCTGCTATCAAGAAATATAATTGGACCTTCAGTCATTTACATTTATCTTACTGATACAAAATCCTTTGTGTTTGGCAGTGGTTTGCATATATATAGTAGCAATAATAGGTGTGTTCTTGTATTTCAGGTTAAGATTTATATACCGACTTAGTGTGTGTGTGTGTTGTTATACTTATACAATGCCATGATGCAATTTCAGGTTATGCGAGGATACAATTTGAAGTGGCGGTAGAATCTGAGAAACATTCAGCGGTGCCGCAATGTACAGACGAAGTTAGGACTGTAGGAGAAGCTGTTGGCCATTTCATTTCGTGGCCAAAAAAGCTGGTGTATATATATGATAGCATATTAACAATTTTGTATGAATGCTTAAATTATATTTTGAATGAATGAGAAATAGTTAGTTATCATGTTGTGTCTTTATTGATTGATTGAACGTTGTCATTATTATATTAAATATTATATTTAGCTCAGAAAATCGGTATCGGAAAAATAGAAAAAACAAATCAAATAACTTAGATAGCGCTCAAATTAGCGCTATCTAAGTTTAACATATATACTACAATAGCGCTTCTTTAAGCGCTATCTAAGAACAATCTAATTACTTCCATAGCGCTTATTTACGCGCTATCTTAGCAGATAAACAAATCTAATTTAAAAAAATCATTTAAATTAAATAGCGCTTTGTTAAGCGCTATTCAAGCTAATTTTAAAAAAATAAGCGCTTACATAGCGCTTTAGAAGGCGCTATTGAAGTTAATTAAAAAAAAAAAAAACGCTTAGATAGCGCTTTTTAAAGCGCTATCTAAGCGAAGCGCTATTCAAGTACGCGCCTTGCATAGCGCTTTTTTGAGCGCTATCTAAGCTACCATAGCGGTAGCTTAGATAGCGCTAAAAAGCGCTATCTAAGCCTATTTTTAAGCGCTATGCAAGCCTATATTTGTAGTAGTGTCTTATCTTAAAAACAGGTGAACGATTATCTCATCAATGTCTAACGGTTATTGGTGTTGACTTGAACAATCTCATAAGGTCTAATACATTGAGTGCTAAAATTTTCTAGGTTTTATTTTAAGTTTGGATGCCATGGACACTTTCATCATGAATAAGTATAAACTTGAGTTAAAACATCTCTAATCATCCCCTTTCAGGGCTTTATATAAAAAAAATTGCTCCAATCATTTCCCTAAATAATTTTCTATAATAATTTCACATTCAATTTCTCGGGAAGTTAATCATCTCATATATCTCATATAATAATAAAAAATTCTCAATATTTAATTTTTTAAATTAAAATCAAATAAAAAATAAAAACAAAAAAACCCTCAACTACATTCTCATCTTTTTTAATAATATTATAATAATTGAAATTAATAATATTCAATTTGAAATTAATAACAGTATATATTCAATAATAATATAATTGTAATTAATAATAGTATAATTGAAATTAAATTGGTATATAAATGTTGAAGATATATTAATATAATGATAAAAACAAAAGTTAAAATAGGAAATGTAGTTGAAGATGTTTTTAAGAGATGAGCAACCATGTTGACAATCAATAGTCAACATCAGCACATTCTCTGACCTAGTGTGCTGTATTGGCTGGGTATCTAGAATGATTTCCACATATAAAAGCTGAAAACTTGAAAACTTACATCCTTGGATATCAGTATCTGCTATTACCCTGATTCTAAGAGCAAGGGATGGCCTCCTACCGCCCATTCTCCTCGAGATGGGCGGTGATGCACATCTCGAGGAGGATGGGCCGGGGGGGGGGGGGGAGACCTTCCCTCACACCTCCCTCGCTCCCTCACACTGGCTCCCTAGACTCACTGTTGCTATTAAGAATGTCCAAAATGATTTTCTAGAGCCAGGCCTCGCCCAACACTGTCCATCATTATAGAGATGTGTATGATGATGGATGGTGTTGGGCCAGGCTTGGCGCAGGTCTGACTCTCTAGATTTTTTGATGTTCGAAGGGCAACAATTCTAGCCAGCCTTGTTTGATAGCAATTTTTTTATAGTTCTATCTCTTCTATAGATAATATTTGTGATTGTGTTTTAAAGACAAAAAGTAAAAAGTGTAAAAATACAAAAAAAAATAAAAAAAAATACTATCAAACAAGATTGTAGGGCTGAAAACCGAACCGGAATCGACTTAGGTTGGTTTTAAAAATTTCAAACCGAAACCGAAATGACCATTAACAAAACCGATCCAAAACCAAACCGATTTTAATTTATGCAAACTGTAACCGAACCGACTAAAATCGAACCAAACCCGAAATAAAACCTAACCGACCGACTATTTTAAACATATTATATTATTTATATATAAAATATATATTATTTATTATATATATTTGGTCGGTTTGGTTTGGTCGGTTAAAATCACATAAAAACCGAAAACCGAATCGACCACTTCGATTTAAATTTTTTTAAAACCGAAACCGATCCGAACTGAATTTAAACCGAACCAATCAATTCAGTTTAAATCGATTCGATTGATTTAATCGAATTTTTGTTGAGCCCTGCAAAACCGGCTAGACTTACTTTCCAATCATCAACTTGAAATGATTTTCCAGTCAAATCAATCTATACCCAAATCACAAAAAGAAAATAAATATATAAAATCTAGTTCTATAGCTGGATTGACACTGTTAAGTGGTCTGAAAATACTTGGAATGTAACTGTAACAATGTTTTATATGAAACAAGATCAAATGCTTCTAACAACACAAAGAACAAGCTGTTAGAGAGGACTACTTTTATAGCGTATCAAGCAGAAACCATGGAGCAAAAAACTCCCATGCATGGACAATTCAAATGGCGTTTGAGCATCACTCTTTACAAACCTTCATATAACAGGATGATGGATTTAATTCCAATAAAACACTAATTAATCTATGTAGTCAGCGTTCACAAGATGTAACACAATCTAAGAACCAAAATTATAAGACCCGTCGCCATGGTAGGACCTCTGAATGCATGTGAATGTGCTGGTACGGCGGTGTACACTGAGAGTCCTATCGCAGTAACAGAGGTAACAGAGTGTTTATATCATTTATCCATACCATATGCATTGTGATCTATGTTGACATTCCTATTTGTAACAACAAAAATCTCTGTTGCATAAAGCTTTCATTATTTGGATGTAATTTGTGACTAATGAGTGAAGTGCGTGGTAACACACAGAGGGTGGTTGACACTCTGGGATCACCACTTAAAATTCATGTTTATGACAAAACATAATTATGTGATATAGCTTTTGACTTATATATATATAAGTGATGAAACATCATGCATGTAACCAGCAGATGGCATATTTATTAGTTTATGGTGTGTTGACAACTAAATGATTATAGCTTGGTAGATGGTAGGTTCGAACCCAACCGATGGCATATTTATTAGTTGAGTAATTCTATATGTCGAGGGTTTGGGCGAGGGAAGTGCGTCGCACGCGAGCGGGCTGACGTGGTGAAAAAAAAAAAAAAAAGATTGCGAGGGAAATGAAAATTTTGGGCGAAAGAAGAAGAATCAGTTCCCTCTCTCGCTCCCTCTGTCTCTCGCTCCCTTCATTCCCTCTGTCGCTCCCTCTGTCGCTCGCCACCTCCCTCCCCTCGCTCAGTTCCTCGCTGGTTTCCTCGACACCTAGAATTACGTTACCCCCTTCATAATCGATCTATCTTCTCTCTTCCTCCCATTTCATATGGCCAGAAACTGAGAAGCAGAGAAAAGGAAGTTCAAAGCCTCCTCAAAGATCTCACTGTCGTTTTCGACCCCTCTCCCCAAAGTTCACAAGAACTCAGTCCCTTCAAGCCTTGTCGACTGCTCTGAATAAAAATCTCAAATACTCAGTCCCTCTTTGATTTCATTTTCGACTTTAAAAGCTCAGAAGCTCTCTCTGAAAAAAAGGTAAGTCCCTCAGTGGTGGGTTTCGTTTGGATTTGTTGTGGGTTTCTAGATCTAGGGTTTCTTCTTTGATTTCGTATTGATTTCTGGTGGTGGGTTTTGTTGTGGATTTCTAGATCTAGGGTTTCATATCTTCCAGTCTTCTCTGCTCTACTCTACACAACTTGCTTTCACTGCTCTATGAAATTGTTAGGGTTAGGCTTCACACAATTACAACTTTGTTAGGATTCACACAATTGCATTTAGTTTACCCACAAGTTCTTAGATACGACTTTTTGTATGAAATTGTCTTGATTTTTCATATTTATGGTTTCATCAAATTTGATCTCAAGCTATGTTCGATCACGGAGAAAAGGAATCGGTGCCCTTGTGCCAGTAATTTTTCCTTTTCTGAATGCATTGTTGTAGGGTTCTTCTCCTAGCAATTAGACTTTCAAATGAATTTTTTCTTTACATCTTCTTTCAAATGGGAAATGAGTTTATATGAAATTATTCAATCTGATGTTATATTTTTGTCAGGAATGGCATACAAAGCCTTGTTTATCACAGTCGTTTACTTGAAGTATATATGACTTGGCGAGGTTGTGAATTACAAGTAGATGGGAACAAGGGTAGTATGTACAAGGATGTCCCATTCAGAAGATGTGGGAATAGAGCACGAGGCGAAAAGAGAGCACCCGTCAAGAAGAGACCACAATGAAGATGTGAAACCCAACTAACCAAACAACTCTCGGACTTAATCAACGGTATGTTAGTGGTAATTATATTGATTTTTGTATTTGCTTTTTTTAAGCTTTTGAATGATGTGAGATTTTATTTTGTAAATTTATTTTATAATGTATTTATGAAGAGAATTTGTGAGCTTTTATTTTGTATGTAATGAAGTTCTTTGTGTTGCATTGAGTAAATGAATTTTGTTCAGAATCAGTGTATCAGTTTGTGTTGCATTGAATTGAGCAGTGAATTTTGTATTGAGTAAATTGTTTCTGAATATTTGAGAAACAGAACCCACAAAGGGGTAATTCTATATGTCGAGGGTTTGGGCGAGTCAAACTGTGGTTTAGTTGTGGGAAATAAAAGCTGAAGCTAAATTTCATTGTTTGGTTGTTATTTAATTACATGGAACCAATTTCACTTGTTCACTTTTTTTTTGGGGCCCTTGTTTTAGGCCATTTAGTGACGAGGAGTTGCGGAGCAATGCGCCGCAAGTGGTGACTTGCAATGACTACCAAAGAGAGGTCGCCGTGTCTCAAAACATTGCTGGGAAGCAAATTGATAGGGTTTTTACTTTCGACAAGGTATTGTTCTTGCGGAAGTGTTTACAGTATAGATCTATAGCTTGTGTGAATGTGGTTTTAGATTTTTAGACTTATATGAAGAATTTGAGCTATGCTGGATGAAACCCATATTTTTTATTTGGATTATTTGGTTAAAAATTATATTTTTTTTGATATTAATACTTGTTCTTGTGTTTAGATTATTGAGGGTTTTTTATTAAAACAAAATTTTATAATCTTGGGTAATTTTGTTTTTTCATTGATATAAATTTGTTAAACGACTTCCTTCTGTTGTATTCAAGAATCGAGACTGTGTTTGTGCATCCTGCAGGTTTTTGGACCTTCAGCTCAACAAAGAGATTTATATGACCAGGCTGTAGTGCCCATTGCAAATGAGGTCTTAGAAGGATTCAATTGCACCATATTTGCCTATGGACAAACTGGTACTGGGAAAACGTACACTATGGAGGGTGAATGTAGGAAAGCCAAGGTAGAAATTTTACCTAATGTTGACTAAAAAGTGCTTCCTCATCCATTTTACTTGAGTAACACATTTTTTAGCATTTAGCTGCCACTGGATATGACAACTTGCTAATGTGGTATTGCAGAATAATGGGACTAAGGGGCAGTTGCCTCTGGAATCAGGGGTTATACCTAGAGCAGTCAAACAGATATTTGACACTTTAGAAAGTCAGAATGCTGAATACAGTGTCAAAGTAACTTTCATAGAGTTGTACAACGAGGAAATCACAGATTTACTTGCCCCAGAAGAACTTTCAAAAGTTTCTTCGGAAGAAAAACAAAAGAAACAATTGCTTCTTATGGAAGATGGGAAGGGTGGAGTTCTTGTGCGAGGGCTAGAAGAGGAAATTGTAACAAGTGCAAGTGAAATTTTCACTCTTCTTGAAAGGGGATCTGCAAAACGTCGCACTGCAGAAACTTTACTAAACAAGCAATCTAGGTAATTGTCAGTCCATCATTGTTGTGTTTTTCTCAGATTATGAATTTTCCATGTTAAAATTTGTTTTCTAATTTCAGTCGATCGCATTCATTGTTTTCAATTACAATTCACATCAAAGAAGCCACTCCAGAAGGTGAAGAGCTTATAAAATGTGGGAAGCTAAATTTGGTTGATTTAGCTGGGTCAGAAAATATTTCCCGTTCTGGTGCCAGGGAGGTATATCCCATCTTGTCTACTACTGCCCTTTAGTATATATATGTGTGTGTCTATTACTGCCCTTTAGTATATACATATAGATGATACCAATGTTAGCAATTTATGTATCCATTTTCTTTGCGGATGGATTTTATTTTATTTTATTTTTGTATTTTCTTAAGCATCATAATGGTTTTAAGCTTTCACTTAGATGTTTAGTTGAGTCATTGCAAAAGTTGATATGTTTAGGGAATATTACCAATTAAATTGAGACAGTATAATTAGAAGACATATTGTGTTTAAATAGTTTGTATTTCATATTGTATCCATTTTCTTGTTGAAAGAATATGCAAAGTCGTTCACATAATTATTTGGCCAATTGCATATAGTAATAATATCAGCAGTGTCACGATCACTCTACATATGTAGTTATATATGCTTCTCTATTATGTCTGAATATGATCTTTTTGGTGCAGAAATATATGTGAGAGTAATGAACATCACGATGTGGATATTTGTTCTGCACGGGCTGCAGCAGAGGATGATGTGGCAAAGAACAATGAAGATATTCTCTGCCATTTGGAGAGTGAGTTGTTCTACTAGCACGTCCATTATTGTTTGTTCTTGCTTGAATGCTTAAAACTCTAGGAAAACAATATACTGGTGTTTGCTGTTTACCGCAACTCATTAGAATAGTTGCAGTTTTTATTTTATTTTTTCTTAGCCAGTGTGGATCATGCTTGCTTCATGTATATGTTAATTCATGAGTTTGTGCTATATGTACATTGTCTGTCTTTTATATTCTTGTATGTGAGTATATGGGTCGTAGCTCTCTTCTTCTGATGTATTTTGGGTGTTTAATTTTGATGTTTTGCAGACATCTCAGAGCGGGAACGAGAATCAATCTCAGGTGTGATGGGTATTGTCGAGGCTCAAACCAATGTACTTCAAAAGCTGAGACAAGACCATGCAGATCAGGCAGTAGATATTGAAAATCAAGCGCATAGTACTTTCCAGCAGAAGTATATGGTAAGCCAATTCAGTATAAAATCTTGACTTAGGTTTAGTAAATAACGATTTCCTGGTCATAGTACATGAATAATTTGGTGACGCGGTGAGGATGACTCGTGCCATTTAAACAATCATGATTATAATTAGTCTCCTACTATAGTTGTGAATGTAATCTCCTTACTCGCATATGATTTCTCTGCTAACTTCATTAGATTATTACTAGTCCTTTGTACTTTTTCCTTTATTATGTTCCCTTCAACATATGTTACACATCCCTTAAACTCAAGTTGTCATATTTCAATTGTGACTTTGAGCTGTTCAGTATTCTATGTTTGGTCACTGTTATTGGAGAGAGGTGTCTCTCGGTTGGCAATCCTTAACATTTAGTATCCTTGAAAAGGTTAGTCGTTATTAAATTTTTAATATACTGTGTTATAGTTGTTTCACGAGTTAAATGTTCCTTTATAGATTGTTTTGTGTACACTTGAGGTGCGTTGCGTTCTTATTATAGAACTTCTTGACACCTTGGTGCTCTTATATTAATTGAATCTGATGTAATGATTATTTCTGCTACTGGACACATGTTTTAAGTTCAAGTCCTTGGTTTCCCAAACTCTTTGATACAAAGTGTAGCACAAGTTTTCTGTCATATGTTTACTACCCATTCTTTTATCCTCTTTTCTCTGTAAAGGATATACTCATGTCGATCTTCCTTTGTTCCTCAATAGTGTTTTTCTGTAGCATAGCTTGATTGTTGTTTTTATTCTTCCCTTTTCCTCGTTCAGAAGTTAATGGCTTATTTGTCAGTCAATATTTCTTCTTATGATTCTTACCTATTCAATTATCGTTTAGGATCTAGAATTTAGATATTATGTTCTGCTTATCTATTAGGTTGTAGAGTTTTGGTATTTTGTTTTTGTTATATATTTGAGTACATTCAAATTGTTTTTTTGTTAGTACGAGTTTTGTATTATAAAATCTGCACCACCTTAGACGTTCATTAATTGGTTTGGATAATGAAAGTGTTAATATTGTTACGCACCAACAAGTTAGAAAATTTTGTTTTTCTCCCCACTTTATTGTCGATTCGTGATATTCTTGATTTAGGTAGTATAATAGTTTTGAGACCTCCAAATGTTAGCTCTGTTTATAACATTTTCCCTGTATGGTAAGTGCTAAGTGCTAACTTCTCTTCGTAGTACCCATTAATTTAGGCAGTTTAAATTCTTGTTATCGCTAATGTTCATGTTGATTCTAACTTCTGCTGCAATTGGTGTACATTTATGAAGTTTCTGTATTTCCAATTTCGATGAGATATTCTCTCTTACCCACATAGTATGCATTATGCCATATCAATGGGGATTAGCTGTTATCATTATTAGTTTCGTGCAAGGGTTTTATCATATTGCAGGACACTGACCTATCATTGTCTGAAAGGCTTCAGTGATTCAGATGAGATGACCTGATATCTCTTGGAATTTCAAAGTTGCTTCAGACTGGTTTTTCTGGAATCCTAAAGGGGAGTAGGCCATATTAGGTGCATCCTGTTAGTATTTTTACCTGTGCTTTGAGGCGACCTGATTTACCCAAGTAGTATTACTGTGTTATTATTATTTCATCATTGTTAACCTTGCATTGTAGGACCATGAAAGATGAACTCAATCTTATATTGCTAGTTTTTCTAGTGCCTGCTCTTACTGCTCATTCCTACTGGTTTTGCAATGGACTTGTGTAATCTAGAGTTTCTTGTATTTAACCTTTGTTGTCTTATTCTTCATCTTGTGCTAATATACCCTTTTGTTCATGAGATAAAAAATAAAATAAAATAAAATAAAAATAAAAAAATTATGTTGTTTCCTTTGGACCTATATGCTATATATGGTAGTTTAACCTAGTTGAGGTGCAGGTGCGAAGGCTTTCAGCCTGTGAAACAATGGGTTCTGCCACAACAATTTGCAGTGACAAGACTGGGACATTGACCTTGAATGAGGTACATCTGTGAGGCTGAGACAGTTTGTCTGGAAGATGGAACTTACATAGCAGTTAAGAGGCTGACCCGAGGAACAGCAGCGCGTTGCAGGGGCAGTCTGTGGTCGAGACAGTTTCGCCTTCATGCTGTCTGGGAGCGGGTGCTGTCTACAGGAAGTGCTCCCGGATTTCTGTAAAACAGGGATGCTTGCTTGGTGTTGCGGATTGGGCAGATATGCTGCGAGCCAAGGTGCAGTCAAACGCATACATGTTGTTTGCTTGTGTTGCGGATGGGTCGTTTTGCATTTTGTTTCTATTCAGGATGCAAAGGGTTGGATTCAATTATTTTTGGTGTTTTAAGTTTATCTTGTTCGTATTAGTTTTGTATTCTGGCAACTGTGTTAAGGACAGGTTTTGTTATTAATTTTGTTTGGTTTTTAATACGGGTAACGTCGTAATGTACCCCCGTAGCGTCTGTAAGTCTTTTTTTGATAAGTAATAAAGGTCTGGCAATTCAAATTCAGCTTTTCAGATTCATTTACTGCAAATTCAGTTTTTCAGATCAGCATTTTCAGATCAGCAATTAAGCAATTCAGCATTTTCAGATCAGCAATTCAGTTTTTCAGATCAGCAATTAAGCAATTCAGCATTTTCAGATCAGGCATACTCACTCAGCATTTTCAGATCAGCAATTCACCTATTATTCAACTTTCAACTTTCAGCTATGCTGATCTCTCCAATTCAGATAACCATCCAAAGGCCATTGGTAATCTCTCCAATTGTTCACATTATTCACCATGTTATAAGGCCATTGTGAACCCAATTCAAAAACAGAGGACAGCCATTTGATGTAGTTCATTTGTACTTACAAATGCACAATTTGGGACATAACAATGGAACACTTTGCATCATTTCAGTAGTGAGATGTTTAGGACAAGAATTCTACAATCTGGAAAAACAAATTCTGAACTTTTTTTTTGTTATTAACCATTGATTGATACAATGAGGGCTTACATGAGATCCTGTGATCGAATTTATTGTCACTAATTGAACATACACCCAAATGATACAGCCAAACTCACAAACAAGTTCATAATTCCGAAACAAAAAAATCACTAGAATACTTTGAATCCTCACTGAAATACTTTGAATCCTCACTAGCAAGGTAAAGAGCAGCTTGTGTGACGTCTTCCTTCTTGAGAAACACCCCCTTTAGGTTTGCAACAGCACCCACAGCTTGTTCAAGCTGGTCATCATTCAACTTGATGAATTTTGAAGCCAATGGTGTAACACATGCATATGGAGATAAGTAATTCACTCTAATACCAAACTGTCCAAGCTCTGCTGCTGCATTCTTGGTTAGCCCAACCACTGCATGCTTTGAACATGTATATGCATGAGGCAGCCTGGCCTACAACTGAGGCAACACTAGCAGTTGAAATTATGCTACTTTTTGCCAGGATCATCACTTGTGCTGCGTGTTTCATGCAGAGGAATACGCCTGTCATAAAAAGAAATTGGAAAATTTTAGGCCTTCACTTGATAGCTTTCAATCACATGAACCTAATAAATTCAAATTAGTAAAAGAGCAATTAAACATAATGTTTAAAAGGAATCATTTGTGCAGGCCTGGACATGAAGAATACAGTTGGTTTATCTTCTTGGCATCTTTACCAACTGCAACATGAACTTTCTACTCATCCACACACAAGCAGTGCTTCTTCTTTGATGTAAACATAGGCAATTTTATGTTTGGAAAATTGTTAGAAGATCAAAATACTATTCAGCGCCAATTAAGAGACCTTGCTATGTATTATCTTACCATAAATAAGTAATTTTGAGGCCTTGCTGTGTAATATCTTACCATACATAAGTAATAACAAAAATAAATGGCACACTCCAAAGGCTGCCGTAAGAGCTCTTTATAAATGGCTCATTGTGTTTTATCCACTCATTAATAAAACTTAACAAACTCACCTCAGAAGTGAAAACACTGCCCGTCGTATTCTGTGCAATGCTTTCGATTATCAGAGAAGAGGCAACAGAAGGCATTGCCTTTGCATCATCAGGTGGATCCATTTTTTGCTCACCAACATATATCTCAACCACAGTCATCTACAACATAAAAGCAACTTTTAGAAAAGGTATTTGATATATAGTGTAGATAAATACATTAAAGGATATTTACATGGGTGAAAACTGACTAGACTTACCAGATTTCAAAAGCACTAACTACTAGATTTCAACAGCACAACCTCTCACTAAAGAGGTGATGTTGAACCAACTAAGCTAAAGAAGTGATGTTGGACCAACTAAGCTACAATTAGTTGCAAAAGAAATATGTAAACATTGAACACCTTCTAAGAAGCTAATCTTTTAACCACTAAGAATAGGGAAAGGAAATGCACAACTAAGCAACTAGGCCAAAAGCCATACAGCCTAACCAACTAGTCGCACCCCCAATCCCGACAGGGGAGGAAGACAAGACAACAAGAAGGACCTAAATAGCTAACTGTTATGGGGCAGAACAACCTGACTAACAGCCATTTCACCCCTAAGCCCTCTAAAGCCCCTAAAATCGAAGAGGGGGCTTTAGAAGAAGAAGTTGCTAGTTTCGAACAAGGCAACAGTTGTGCGAGTTGAATTCATAAAGATGTACCTCATTCAAGGTCAATGTCCCAGTCTGTCACTGCAAATTGTTGTGGCAGAACCCATTGTTTCACAGGCTGAAAGCCTTCGCACCTGCACCTCAACTAGGTTAAACTACCATATATAGCATATAGGTCCAAAGGAAACAACATAATTAATAAATCTAAGAAATGTTAAAGAAGAAACTTGATAAATTATGTACCAAAGCTTTGTCTGCCATCATCTTCCGCATCGAATACGCCAGGCTGTGTTGAGATAGAAGAGAAAAATTACAAAAAAAAAAAAAATGGTAGAATAACAACAACATAGCACTAAATATAAAAATAAAAAAAAATTTAAATAAAAAGGTAAAAATACTTACGTCAAGGTAACTGCCAAAGGAAGTCCTTCAGGAACTGCAACAACCACAATCGTGACCTACAACATTTGGTGCCAGTAACTCAAAATAGATTAGTCATTATTTTTTATTGATAAAAACGAATTAGCCATGCAGGAATCTGCCAATCTAGTGGCATTTATTCAAGGAAAGTATACGAACCGCAATAGTGATGATTTTAATAGTATACGAACCGCAATAGTGATGAAGAAACTTGTCAGAAAACCAAATTCATCATTTGTTGTCACTACATGTTATACATTTTGCTTTTACATTCACAACTATAGTAGGAGACTAATTATAATCATGATTGTTTAAATGGCACGAGTCATCCTCACCACGTCACCAAATTATTCATGTACTATGACCAGGAAATCGTTATTTACTAAACCTAAGTCAAGATTTTATACTGAATTGGCTTACCATATACTTCTGCTGGAAAGTACTATGCGCTTGATTTTCAATATCTACTGCCTGATCTGCATGGTCTTGTCTCAGCTTTTGAAGTACATTGGTTTGAGCCTCGACAATACCCATCACACCTGAGATTGATTCTCGTTCCCGCTCTGAGATGTCTGCAAAACATCAAAATTAAACACCCAAAATACATCAGAAGAAGAGAGCTACGACCCATATACTCACATACAAGAATATAAAAGACAGACAATGTACATATAGCACAAACTCATGAATTAACATATACATGAAGCAAGCATGATCCACACTGGCTAAGAAAAAATAAAATAAAAACTGCAACTATTCTAATGAGTTGCGGTAAACAGCAAACACCAGTATATTGTTTTCCTAGAGTTTAAGCATCCAAGCAAGAACAAACAATAATGGACGTGCTAGTAGAACAACTCACTCTCCAAATGGCAGAGAATATCTTCATTGTTCTTTGCCACATCATCCTCTGCTGCAGCCCGTGCAGAACAAATATCCACATCGTGATGTTCATTACTCTCACATATATTTCTGCACCAAAAAGATCATATTCAGACATAATAGAGAAGCATATATAACTACATATGTAGAGTGATCGTGACACTGCTGATATTATTACTATATGCAATTGGCCAAATAATTATGTGAACGACTTTGCATATTCTTTCAACAAGAAAATGGATACAATATGAAATACAAACTATTTAAACACAATATGTCTTCTAATTATACTGTCTCAATTTAATTGGTAATATTCCCTAAACATATCAACTTTTGCAATGACTCAACTAAACATCTAAGTGAAAGCTTAAAACCATTATGATGCTTAAGAAAATACAAAAATAAAATAAAATAAAATCCATCCGCAAAGAAAATGGATACATAAATTGCTAACATTGGTATCATCTATATGTATATACTAAAGGGCAGTAATAGACACACACATATATATACTAAAGGGCAGTAGTAGACAAGATGGGATATACCTCCCTGGCACCAGAACGGGAAATATTTTCTGACCCAGCTAAATCAACCAAATTTAGCTTCCCACATTTTATAAGCTCTTCACCTTCTGGAGTGGCTTCTTTGATGTGAATTGTAATTGAAAACAATGAATGCGATCGACTGAAATTAGAAAACAAATTTTTAACATGGAAAATTCATAATCTGAGAAAAACACAACAATGATGGACTGACAATTACCTAGATTGCTTGTTTAGTAAAGTTTCTGCAGTGCGACGTTTTGCAGATCCCCTTTCAAGAAGAGTGAAAATTTCACTTGCACTTGTTACAATTTCCTCTTCTAGCCTCGCACAAGAACTCCACCCTTCCCATCTTCCATAAGAAGCAATTGTTTCTTTTGTTTTTCTTCCGAAGAAACTTTTGAGAGTTCTTCTGGGGCAAGTAAATCTGTGATTTCCTCGTTGTACAACTCTATGAAAGTTACTTTGACACTGTATTCAGCATTCTGACTTCTAAAGTGTCAAATATCTGTTTGACTGCTCTAGGTATAACCCTGATTCCAGAGGCAACTGCCCCTTAGTCCCATTATTCTGCAATACCACATTAGCAAGTTGTCATATCCAGTGGCAGCTAAATGCTAAAAAATGTGTTACTCAAGTAAAATGGATGAGGAAGCACTTTTTAGTCAACATTAGGTAAAATTCTACCTTGGCTTTCCTACATTCACCCTCCATAGTGTACGTTTTCCCAGTACCAGTTTGTCCATAGGCAAATATGGTGCAATTGAATCCTTCTAAGACCTCATTTGCAATGGGCACTACAGCCTGGTCATATAAATCTCTTTGTTGAGCTGAAGGTCCAAAAACCTGCAGGATGCACAAACACAGTCTCGATTCTTGAATACAACAGAAGGAAGTCGTTTAACAAATTTATATCAATGAAAAAACAAAATTACCCAAGATTATAAAATTTTGTTTTAATAAAAAACCCTCAATAATCTAAACACAAGAACAGTATTAATATCAAAAAAATATAATTTTTAACCAAATAATCCAAATAAAAAATATGGGTTTCATCCAGCATAGCTCAAATTCTTCATATAAGTCTAAAAATCTAAAACCACATTCACACAAGCTATAGATCTATACTGTAAACACTTCCGCAAGAACAAATACCTTGTCGAAAGTAAAAACCCTATCAATTTGCTTCCCAGCAATGTTTTGAGACACGGCGACCTCTCTTTGGTAGTCATTGCAAAGTCACCACTTGCGGCGCATTGCTCCGCAACTCCTCGTCACTAAATGGCCTAAAACAAGGGCCCCAAAAAAAAGTGAACAAGTGAAATTGGTTCCATGTAATTAAATAACAACCAAACAATGAAATTTAGCTTCAGCTTTTATTTCCCACAACTAAACCACAGTTTGACTCGCCCAAACCCTCGACATATAGAATTACCCCTTTGTGGGTTCTGTTTCTCAAATATTCAGAAACAATTTACTCAATACAAAATTCACTGCTCAATTCAATGCAACACAAAACTGATACACTGATTCTGAACAAAATTCATTTACTCAATGCAACACAAAGAACTTCATTACATACAAAATAAAAGCTCACAAATTCTCTTCATAAATACATTATAAAATAAATTTACAAAATAAAATCTCACATCATTCAAAAGCTTAAAAAAAGCAAATACAAAAATCAATATAATTACCACTAACATACCGTTGATTAAGTCCGAGAGTTGTTTGGTTAGTTGGGTTTCACATCTTCATTGTGGTCTCTTCTTGACGGGTGCTCTCTTTTCGCCTCGTGCTCTATTCCCACATCTTCTGAATGGGACATCCTTGTACATACTACCCTTGTTCCCATCTACTTGTAATTCACAACCTCGCCAAGTCATATATACTTCAAGTAAACGACTGTGATAAACAAGGCTTTGTATGCCATTCCTGACAAAAATATAACATCAGATTGAATAATTTCATATAAACTCATTTCCCATTTGAAAGAAGATGTAAAGAAAAAATTCATTTGAAAGTCTAATTGCTAGGAGAAGAACCCTACAACAATGCATTCAGAAAAGGAAAAATGACTGGCACAAGGGCACCGATTCCTTTTCTCCGTGATCGAACATAGCTTGAGATCAAATTTGATGAAACCATAAATATGAAAAATCAAGACAATTTCATACAAAAAGTCGTATCTAAGAACTTGTGGGTAAACTAAATGCAATTGTGTGAATCCTAACAAAGTTGTAATTGTGTGAAGCCTAACCCTAACAATTTCATAGAGCAGTGAAAGCAAGTTGTGTAGAGTAGAGCAGAGAAGACTGGAAGATATGAAACCCTAGATCTAGAAATCCACAACAAAACCCACCACCAGAAATCAATACGAAATCAAAGAAGAAACCCTAGATCTAGAAACCCACAACAAATCCAAACGAAACCCACCACTGAGGGACTTACCTTTTTTTCAGAGAGAGCTTCTGAGCTTTTAAAGTCGAAAATGAAATCAAAGAGGGACTGAGTATTTGAGATTTTTATTCAGAGCAGTCGACAAGGCTTGAAGGGACTGAGTTCTTGTGAACTTTGGGGAGAGGGGTCGAAAACGACGGTGAGATCTTTGAGGAGGCTTTGAACTTCCTTTTCTCTGCTTCTCAGTTTCTGGCCATATGAAATGGGAGGAAGAGAGAAGATAGATCGATTATGAAGGGGGTAACGTAATTCTAGGTGTCGAGGAAACCAGCGAGGAACTGAGCGAGGGGAGGGAGGTGGCGAGCGACAGAGGGAGCGAGAGAGGGAATGAAGGGAGCGAGAGACAGAGGGAGCGAGAGAGGGAACTGATTCTTCTTCTTTCGCCCAAAATTTTCATTCAATCTTTTTTTTTTTTTCACCACGTCAGCCCGCTCGCGTGCGACGCACTTCCCTCGCCCAAAACCTCGCCCAAACCCTCGACATATAGAATATGGTGTGTTGGCCAATTATGATATTTGATAAGTTATAGATTTCCATGCAAACAAACACACCCTTAGAGCACTATTTCTATAAAAAAAAAAAAAAAAAAAAAACAAACAAACAAACGTCAGTGAGCATACCACCCTTAGCATGCTCAGAAGCTATGTCAAATAAAATGTAACAACTGCTCTAAAATTTATTTTTTGGAAATTTTAATTAGGGACGACTAAAAAGTTTAAGGCGCCAAATTATTATTAACATATTAAAATATGAAATTATAGAGTGAATACTATAATATCTAATGATAATACACTAATCATTTCTTTTTCTTGTAATAGGTGCCCAGTCCATAGTGGCGTTTCTATGACGGAGCGCCTCATAGGTGGTCTTCATCTGATAAGTGCCATCAGATCCTATGTTCCACACTATCATCTTGTCTGTGTGTGTCAATTTCAATTCCATTTATGGAGGCCAGAATGTCGCTGATAGAGGCCCGTAAGCCTTGTGGAACATACCACCTGTTGTTTCTGATAATTGCACTGACCCTAGCGTTTTTGTGAAGTGTTGAGTCATAGAGGAGCCCTTGTGGGAATCTGTCATATAACATTCCAAGGGGGTGCCAAGGGTCCTTCCAAAATAGTGTTTTCTCTCCATTGCCGATCAGGTGCTGCACCATAGAACTGGCCTTCGGCCTACATTCTAAAATTTTGCGCCAACACCACGATGCTTCCTGTGGTCTGTGCATAAGCCAGAAGTCCTTACGTTTGATTAAATGCTTTCGAATCCATTGGACCCAAAAGGTTTGCTTGTTATTGACAATGTTCCAGACATGTTTCATAGTAGCAGCCTCATTCGCAGTCCGTATGTCGCGAATACCCAGCCCACCTTCACTGTACGGGTGACATATAGTTTCCCACTTCACCATTGCCTTCTTTGAGTATGAGTCTTTGCCCGACCAAAGGATGTTTCGGAGTGCCCCATTTATTGATTTCAGCGTTCGCTTTGCTAGCCCATAGCATGAGGTCCAATAGATGTGCATGGTTGCGAGGACTGATTTGATCAACACGACCCTGCCCGCATAGGATAAGAATTTGTTCTTCCAAGAGCATATCATCCTTTTGATTCTCTCCACAATGTGGGTGCATTGTTGGTGCGAGAGATAAGAAGATATTAATGGGAGCCCAAGATATTTAACAGGGAGAGATCCAACTGTGTACGGTAAGTGACTGCGGATAGCGAGTGTGTCTTGCTCATTGATCCCGGTCATGAATAATGTGCTCTTGTTGCAATTGACTTCTAGTCCAGTGCACACTTTAAAAACACGGAGGGCACCAGCAAGCGCAGCCGCAGAGGTCCCATTACCTTGGAAGAAGGCGATCAAGTCATCCGCGAAGCTAAGATGCGTGATTTCAGGGTCGTTGCATTTATAGTGTAGGTTGTATGTCCCTTCTCGCACCTTTGTCTTGAGTATTGCATGCAATATTTCCATCACCATTACGAATAAGTAGGGGGACATGGGACATCCTTGTCTTATCCCTCTTGTGGACCGTATGTATCCTTTCGGGGATCCATTGAGGCAGATAGAGAACTTTGGAGTAGTGATGCACTCCCTGATCCAAACTATGAAGCCTGCTGGGAAATTGAACTTCACTAATAGATCGATGCAGAATTGTATCCCACCTAATCATGTCATATGCTTTGTGGAGGTCGATCTTCGCTGCACATCTAGGAGGGCCACGGTCCCTGTGGTAATTACGTACAAGCTCATGTGCTAACATAATATTATCCTGGATGTGTCTTCCTTTGATGAACGTTGATTGCGAGTTACTCACCACTGTTTGGACGACTTATTTCATTATGTTTGTGATTATTTTGGTAATGCATTTGAATAGGACATTGCAACATGCAATTGGCCTGTAATTACTAAAGGAAGAAGCATTAATAACTTTAGGAATTAGCGTGACTAAAGTAGCATTCACCTGAAACAACAACTTTGATTTCCTGAAGAAATTCAGAATTGCTGCAGTAAAATCATTTCCTATGATCCGCCAAGTAGCTTTGAAAAAGCCGGAGGAGAACCCATCTGGGCCAGGAGCTTTGTTCGAGTCGATCATAGAGAGCGTCTCCACAATTTCAGCTCTCGTGACTTCCTTCATTAAATCTGTCCCCATGTCATCTATCAGCACATTATCGAGTTCCAGTCCATCAATAATCGACCGGTCATAGTCAGAGTCATATACCCCCGCAAATATGTCTGTGAAGTGGTAGGTACATTCAACCTCAATTGCATCAGGATCCTCCAGCTTGTCGCCATGTCTGTTATTAATACTGAGGATTCTGTTCTGGCCCAGTCGCTCCTTAATATACCCATGAAAGTACTTGTTATTTTGATCCCCTTGCACAAAAAGTTGTGCTCTGGATTTTTGCCGAAGTTCAGATTCCTCATTGCACGAAGCTCGTGCATATACTCTAATTGCTTCTCGTTCTGCATGTAATAGAGAAACAGGGGTGCTTAGAGATTGTAGAGTTCGAGTATGCAGTCCTTGTTGGGCCTGCACCATCTGTTGTCTAGCCATTTTGGCTTGTGTACTTGCTTTGTTAAATCCAGCCTTTCTCCAAGCAGTGAGACAGTGTTTAACTCTTTTTAATTTTTGCACCAATCGATACATAGGATTCCCATCGATCTGTTCCAGCCACGCTTCTTCAACAGTTTTGAAAAAGTCGTGCTCATGAACCTAATAGTTAAAGAACTTAAATGGCATCGGACCTTGATTACTATCATTATAGAGAGTTAAAGTCATTGGAGAATGGTCTGAAATACCTGCATTAAGGAACTCTGCCTCGTGATTAGGGGCCTGTTGAAGTCCGTTGCCATTGACAAGAACTCTGTCGATCTTTGAGGATACTCTATTGGCCCCTGCCACTACACCAAAAATACCCATCAGCAACGGTTTTGGACCGTGGGGGTAACCAATTGTCACGGCTTAGAACCGTGGGCAGTAGAGGCGTCGCGAAATCCTCATTCACGGCTATAAACCATGGCAAAACATTTTAGCAACGGTTTTGCATTTAGCCACGGTTTTAAGCCGTGGCAAAAATAGCCACGGTTTTAGGCCGTGATAAGTAATGGAGACTGACCATGGTTTTGAACCGTGGCCAACATAAGAGCAACGATTTTAAGCCGTGGCAACACATGTCCACGGTTTTAAGCCGTGGCAATGGATGGAGAAAGACCACGGTTTGGAGCCGTGGCAAACATCATAGCAATGGTTTTAAGCCGTGGCAAATGATGGAGAAAGACCACGGTTTTAAACCGTGGCAAGACTGGGACCACGGTTCTAAGCCGTGGCAACAATTGGACCACGGTTTTAAACCGTAGCAAGCATGGAGAAGGATCACGGTTGTTAGCCGTGGCAAAATGCGACCACGGTTGTAAGCCGTTGGTAGTTAAAACAAAATTCAAAAAAAAAAGAAATATGATTTGTTGCAATGGATTGAAACCGTTGCAAATTAATATAATCGAAAAAAAAATTATATATATTTTTTGCTGCAGCAAAATCACAGCCCCACACCTGCAAAATCAGTCCTTACTAAGGTTTGTGTCATGCCTCCGACACGAATAAGATTCCACAAACTATATGCTAGATAAATACAAAATCAACCGTAAAAAGGAACTTGTCAAGTTTTGATGCCAAATAAAAACATGTAAACAAATAGCACTAATGTACAATAACAGGATTAACCTGAACAAATGAAACCTTGTTATATCATGTTTCGCTCATCTAAAACAAAAAAATTTCTCTATGTTTTTTCCAACAATACAAATCCACCTAGTTATAATGTAAGAAAATTACCATAACACAAATTGATTTCTCTCATGTACCTTCTCTACCATAACACAAAGTGATATATACTGTCCCTTATTTTTCTTATAGTACAGGGAATGATTCTGATTTTGATGACAAGAGAAACGGACCCAAACAAGCACTTAGAGGGGTACTTAATCATATGGAGAAGCCAACGACAGATATGAACACCCCGAACACTAAAATTATCATGACTGAATAGCCAACCTCTGGAGATGCTCAAAGAACACTTGAAGGCTAACATTGTCTGTGAAGATTACATCTGAACCAGCAGCCATATCTTGGTTAGAATTGTACGTTGCAGATGGGTTCAACTTAGCCCAAAGAAATCTTGCCTGCATAGACAGAATATTATTCAAAATTTTAGGCTATAAATGAAAAAAAGAAAATTATTATACAAAAACCAGCTAACAGTTATAAGCATCCTTGATCTACAATTACACATTTTCATTTTGCTCCTATGACCAAATCCACTAGAATTATAGAAAACTTAACCCCTTGGCAAATGAAGCTCTGCTTTAGAAAACATATATTAATAACTAGCAATACTAATTTGCAAGTAAAAAAAATCATACAAACCAACTACCAAATGAATTATATAACTGAATCGATAATAATATTACAAATACGTGGATGTCCTATATTGTTGGTGTTTTATTAATGTGTCTAGCACCACTTATCTGTGACAAACACCAAAGCACATTCCATGTCATTATCATATAGGTTGGACCATACAATAACTAATGTGTTGGGTGTATTGTGTCTACGCAAGTGTGGTGTTTTAGAGTAAGTATGATATAGCCATAATGTCACAAAGGAAAGGAAATATCCTCCTTTCTCAGTGATAAGAAGGTAGATAAAGTAATCTTATAATGGCAATGAAAAACCACTAGAATAGGAAAAGCACATTTTATAGACCATTTGAGCCTTGTCAGGTAGGAGCTTCATGAATCCAAAATGCATTAAAACAAACATCTGTCAAGGCACTGCCTATTGCAACTAACCTCTGAGTTCGCAACACTATCAATCCATTTTCTTGTAACTGTAGTGACACAAAGTCTCATTTGTCCTTCAGGATTCTGATAACTGCACTCAAATAAATGATTATGTAGATCAGTTTAGATTAGACCAGCATTACCCTGAAGTAAATAGATAGAGCGGAAGTCCTATGATGAGCAAAGAAACATACTTCGTTAGAAATTGCAAATATAGTTGTGGATTGGAAGCTCCTGGAGCATTTGACCTGTCGCAGGGTGAAATATCAAAGAAAACTATCAAGCAAGTACTCTTGTCTAGGCCACACATCTTCCATGCAGTTGTGTTCCCCTCCCCAATGACCGTATCTGCAACAGAAAGCCCTTTCTGCAAGATTTACTTTAGTCAGATAAAATCAGAATGTGCAGAGATTGTCAAATTGTGAAGAGCAAATCCATAACCACTACACCAAAAAGCTTGTTTAGCTACAGGGAGATGGCCACGGCTCTAAACCATTGGTTAATTTGCCACGGCTAAAAACCGTGGCTATAACGGCCAACGGTTTAAAACCGTGGCTAAAAAAAAGGGTTGCCACGGCCAAAACCGTGGCTAACTGCCAACTGTTTAAAACCGTGGTTATAACGGACAACGATTTAAAACCGTGGCTAAAAAAAGGGTCGCCACGGCCAAAAACTGTTGCTAACTGCCAACGGTTTAAAATCGTCTCTATAAGCTTTTGTTTTTCACGTGAGTTTCGCGCTTTGGCAAAATTGTTTTTCGCTTTTTGGAGGGATCTGTTTCGCTCTTTGGCGAAATAAATTGAACAAAAGAAGCTGGCGAGTTGTTTTGTTCAAGTGTTCGTGAGTTTCGCGAGGTTCAAGCTGGCGAGGCAAGTGTTCGTGAGTTTCACGAGGTGTTTTGCTCAAGTTTGTGAGGTGAGTTTCGTGAGTGAGTTCGCAAGGAAAGAGTAAGGAGAAGGTTTTGTTCTTCATCAGGTAACAAATAAAGAATTTTTGTTTATTGTTCTGGTTGTTTGATTCGTTTAGTTTGATTGGTAAATGAAGTGTCCGGGTTTTGAAGCAAGGGGTGTTTGGATTTGTGGTTAGAAATGTTGGGTGTTATTCAATTTCTGATTTATGTGTTTCAAGTTTGAAGGGATGTTAGTCAGATTTGGGGTTTAAGTGATTAGGAAGGTTTGGGTTTTGATGAGTTTATTGATTTTGAATAAATGGGGTTTCAGATTTGTGGTTATTGATGAGTTAGAGATGTTGGGGTTTTGTTCAATATGCGAAAAGTTGAGATTTTGAAGGTCAGATTTGGGGATTTCAGTGGTTAGGAAGCTTTGGGTTTTGATGGGTTTAGCGATTTTGAATTAATGGGGTTTCAGACTCGTGGTTATTGGCGAGTTAGAAATGGTGGGGTTTTGTTCATTCTGCAGAAAGTTGGGATTTTAGAAGGAAGACTATCATATTTGGGGGATTTTGGTGGTTGAGAAGCTTCGGGTTTTGAGGGGTTTGTTCATTTGGGGTTCAATACATATGGTTGTTGATTTGTTTCAGTGTTTTGAAATAGACTATTTGGTTGCTTGGGGTTTTCAATGTAGAGATTTGGTGTCTTTGAAGGTTGAGGTTTTGAGGATTTTGTTTCAGTTGGGTTTAACAATTGTTTGCTTCTTTACTTGTGTAAATTAGGGTTTTGAATAGTTTGATTTGCGGCTTATCTTAGTTGAGAAATTTAGGGTTTGCATGGTTGAGGGATTTGATTTGGTTTTGGCTATTGTTCAACTTCATGATAAAAAAAAATGATTGGATGTTTATGTGAAATTGGGGCTTTTTGTATGTTGTTATTAAAGTTCTAAATGTGTAAAATAAAGTTCTTCACTTGATCATGGTTCATGAGTTTCACCACTGTCAAAATTTTGTTATCTATAACAGTGTAGTAGTTTTTTTAAGGCAATTGATTTAAGGTGAATTTTTTATTGTTTCAAATTGTAGTGGAGTCATACCAGTTAGTGGTGAAGAATACTCTATACCAACCAGATGAGGTATTATCATCAGCGTAATAGAGAGTCCTGAACAGATTGCATGACAGGAACGAGACACTATATTACAAAGTAAGTTTGCCGGATAAAAGCTTAAAACTTCATTAGACTTTTGGAATTTCATCAGCTTAAACTAATCCCTTTACTTGGTTTCTCCAGGTCCTTATTGAAAACATTGAAAATTTTGCTCCAATAATATACAATCCGACTGTGGGGTTGGTATGTCAAAACTATGGAGGCTTGTTTAAACACCCACGTGGGATGTATTTCAGTGCAAAGGATAAAGGAAAGATGATGTCCATGACCTATAACTGGCCATCTGAACAGGTTAGTAAGGGGTCAAGAGGATTAGTTGTTCTAGTTTGCTCTTGGAAGTTTGTTCTTTGTACGGATTTCATGTACTGTTCACTTCATGGAAGCTAATTTTGTGACCTGGTTTTTGTTTCTTAGTACTTGGAATTGGAATCACATTAACATGTAACTTGCTAGGACTGTTTCACTGCTCTTTCATAATAACATCTATTCTTAAAATGTTCTTACATAAAGTGTGAGCTTGTCTCACTTTTAATTCACTCAAGAGTTGAGGAATTTGTGAACTAAAATTCCAAGTTCCCTTGAGCATAGGTTATTGCATCAGAAGGTGATTTTATAAGTTTCTTTTTATGCTCTTAGTCTAGATCTAGATAGTCTTAGGACAAATGTATGAGTAAGACTTTTGTGGAGGGAAAAAAACTTTTACTTCATATAAGATGAAATAAAATAGAAATTTAATAAGGAATGTTATTTCAGTTGACGTTGTTTGATTTCTAGTTTTTATTTAGATTTTTGTTTGCTTTTGCCACAATATCATCATTCCTTTATGAATGTTGATGAATTTTCTGGGATTGACTGTTACATAATGAAAACAGTTACTGTATGCACTCTTTAATACTTTTCACATTTTTGGTTTATCTTCCATTTGTTACAGGTTGAACTGATAGTGGTGACAAACGGAAGCGCATTCTTGGACTTGGGGATCTTGGAGTTCAGAGAATTGGAATGCCCATAGGGAAACTCAATATATATGTTGCTCCAGCCGGCGTGAACCCACGCAAAGTATATACCCTCTCTTTATTTCTCTTCAATATATTATGTCTTTCAGCTTTCAAATATTGTTGCATATACCATTATACCATTACAATTACTCTCAGTTTACTGTTATTGTTATTGTAGATACTTCCAGTGATGCTAGATGTTGGAACCAATAATCAAAAGTTTCTTGAAGATCCTCTCTGTAAGTATAAATATTTGGTTCCTTAAGTTGCTAGGAATGATTTTCCCGTCGAGGAGGAATAGTAACCATCCCTACAAAGATAGTGTTTGTTCTCTGTTTCAACTTTACCATCCTATTCTATTTTACTGCTGACGTTCTTTAGTACGGTGTTTCAAAAGGACAAGTGCGACCAAAAGCTCAACCATATAACTGCTTTGCTTCTAGGGAATATATATCAATAAAATATATAATTATCTTTGGAAGAGATAAATGATTCCACCATTCTTTTGTTTGCTATGGTGTTTCCCTCTTCTTCTTCTTTTTTTGATAAAACTATGTTGTTTTCCTTTTATGGCAATGATTGCGTGCTTTTGTGGAACACTTGTACTAATTACAGTGAAACACATGCTTATGCAAGATTCATTGAGCTATTAATGCTAGCTCAGACCTTTTGATCTCCTAATGGATAGTTTGTGTCAGTAGTAAGATAACTAATGACAAGATTAGTAACTGATGGAGTTATTTCTGCTAGCTCTCACCAAGAAAGCAAGGTGACACTGTACCCGTAGATAAAGTAATTCCTGTTACAATATATAACAATCGAAGAAGGATTCAAAACAAGATACAACAGTTGTTTATAACTAAACAATCATTGGCTTCTAAGGTAGAAGAAAATTAGACAGCAGTAGCATGACAAAGAAAAAACCTTGATGAAAACTAAGAAAAATTAAAAGAATGGTTAATATACAGGTTTGGCCTATTCATCCTGAGATGTGGTAAATCCTGAGATAATAGTTTTATGAAAATTAGACAGGTTTTTTTATTAGTTCAAGGATCTAGTCCTATACATTTTCCTTTATTTTTTTCCAAAATTTATTGCATCAATTATCTGTTTCACCTTGAGAATTAAGAATACCTTAAAGTGCAGTACTGTCAACTCAAGCCTAGGCGGTAATGTCAACTGATCAAGCCTAGGCCAAGAAAAATAAATAAGGTTCATCAGTAATTGCTATTATACTTATAAAATGTATGGTACATTATATCCAATTCTATAACCTGTGTGTTCGTATTATTTACCACATCTTAGGATGATTTGTAAGCCTGTTCAATTGTCCCTGTTAGTAGGACAAAACCTATTTCAATTGTCCAATTTGAAACTCCTTTTTGAAAAGACCGCCCTATCTGAAATTGTATGTAGATAAACAAATAGTTAGAGATCCAATGACTCTTTTCTGGTTTCTTTTGAAGGTTTGGAACGATTTTGGAATTTATAAGTGAAACTGTTTGTGGTCCAAGTTCTCGCAGATATGGGACTATGCGCCATTGATGAATTTTACAAGATGGACGAATCTGATAGTAATTCTCTGTTATCTAAAGCTTTCATCTTCATCTTATCTTCTTTATTCTTCACGGGTGCATCTGCAACATAGAATCTTAGTTATAACTAGGATTACAATTTTTTTCCTCCCCACTTATTTTTGTTGAGGACCATGTCTCAGAGTTTATATTTGACTGCTTAAGAACAGGAAATCTCACCTCCAAAAGAGCATGAGTTGATTAAACAATCGTGACTTCCTTGAGCTGCTATGATTTGCCATGCAGACTCATAGGAGTGGTGCAAACACGTCCTACTATTATTTAATTACTTCACTTGATAATGCACAATTTTTTCAAGGTGTATTAAACTACAACTACTCAATAACTTTATTCTTTTCACTGTGTGTTGGTAACTACTTACATGGATCTAATGTTCTTTGATCATCTGAAATCGTGATTTGATGGTGCCTAAAATATTTGGGCATAAGACCAAATCTCTGTTAATTATGAACTATGATAGTCACCACAGAGATCTATTTTGTTTGACAATATTATTTACTTGTAACCTCAGCTACCATTAAGCTGGCTAGGTGTAATCAAGGTACTTTCTTCATCAATTGCTGGTATGACTAATCACGTGAGTGTTATTCAAGATGCTATTGTGGAGAAGGTATTGTTTATTGCATACTGTTAGCTTTCGAGTGCTCATTATACTTCCTTGTGTTACATTTGTTTTCAACAATTGGGCTTTGATAGCATAACAAGCCTTTAACATGGCGATGAAAACTTTTTTTTTATATGCTTTTACCTGCATCCATTTATATTCAAGTTATCTCATTAATTGAATTATATGCCACTTTTTGTTGACTTAATTATCTTATCTTCGATTCTTATTGTTTTGATTATTCTTTGAGTTTTCATGTATCTCCAGTTTTTCATGTAATCAAGTTCTTCTCTTACAGAGTGAAAAGCAATCAAGCTGGTGTGGACCTGAAGAGAACAAGAGTGATCAATGCTATCTCCGGGTAACTTTGTCATGTCTAAGTTTAAAATGCATACTTCCATGTTATCACTGTTGAAAATGAAGCTTAAGATCAACAAAATGGTTATGATATACTCTTCAGCATGTTATAACACCTCCAATTCTAGAGGGTACATCACAAGGAAGGCTAACAAGTAATTTAAAAAGTAGCTTTTATGTGTCAGTGAACTCCATTATGGTTATGGTTTCCGCAGTCTTCACAAGCACACACATACACACTAATATGCCTGACATAGTGACAATGGCAAAGGTAATTCATACGACTTTCCATGCAGTTTTTTTAAGAGAGTACCGTAAGTTTATCTTATTGTAGCATCTTTGTTAAGTTTTTCTACGGACATTTTGTGTTGTAAATGTTACTTTCAGTCTGCTAATATGTTTGTTGCTGTGATATGTTCAGGGTATTGGAAATGGCATTTCGCTTGGTGCTGTTGTTACAACCCCTGAGATTGCACAAGTCTTGACGCATCGTAGTTACTTCAACACCTTTGGTGGAAATCCCGTATGTACAGCTGCTGGCCATGCAGTTCTGAAAGTAATTGAGAAAAGAAAAGCTCCAGGAGGATGCAATGGACTACACAATGTCGAATTGTAAATGCTATTGTTTCTGCTGTAATGAATTGTGAATGATCTAAATTTTGTTGTAATGAATTGTAAATGTTGCTACTGCAATGAATTGCTTCAAAGCAATTGCTAGAATTTGCTGATCAGAGGTTGTAAATGCAGTTTTTAAATTTAATAAAAAGTCATATTAAATTTTATTTACTTGATGCACGTGCTGAATTATACTTACCTATAAGATGTAATCAAAAGTCATTTGATAGCAAAAAAAAAAAAAAAAAAAATTTGCAACGGTTTAGAACCGTGGCTAAATATTACAACGGCTCAAAACCGTGGCTAAAAATTTTGCAACGGCTTAGAACCGTGGCTAACATGTTTGCAACGGTTTATAACCGTGGCTAAATCATCAACCGTTCTTGAGCATAAACCGTTGCTAATATTTTTGCCACGGTTTTTAGCCGTTACTGAGGATTTAGCGACGCCTTTACAGCCCACGGTTCTAAGCCGTGCCAATGGGTTACCCCCACGATTTAAAACCGTTGCTAATGGGCATTTTTGGTGCAGTGAACAATAGAAAACCAGGCAGCATACCTTAGGAAACCAGGTAGTGTTGATGGATAAGGTTGTGAAGACCCTGAGTCTTCAGCGCTACCCGCCCCATCACCAGCGATATAGTAGACAATATCAACTATAAGTCATTGTTACAGAAAATCATTAAACATAAGGGAAATATTGAGTCTTATAACAACACATCAGACTAAGTTTACTCATTTCAACTGAAGTTCACAGTCTGGTATCCATGTAGACTTTTTGATTAATTAGAAAGCATCTGAACCATATAGCTAGCAAGCAAGCAAACAAACAAAAATTACTTGTTCATTTGGAACGAAATCATGCTGCCATCTCTGCTCATATGCAGAACCTTGCAATTAGATAGGATTTAGGCAACGATAAAGAGTAACAACATGAAAAAGGATGCTGAGGAAATGACCATACTTTACCAGCAACAAAGCCTCCAGTTTCTGTTGAGTTCAACGAGTTCTTATACAGTGGGTGCTTAGTCTTTTTCTTCTTTTTATGTTTCATAGATACTTCAGTATAGTCAAGAGGTAGCTGCTTTCCATATTCTCCTGTTGACTCCACATCCATTTTTCTGATCTAGGATCCACCCTGGGCAGTGTTCTAGTCATCCTGGAAAGAATTAGTATCTCCACTAGAAGCGTCAGTTTTTCTTGGTATCTGCATACCCCGAGGAGCTCTAGAACCATAGGGACAACTCGTGGCCTTGTAGCCGTGCGGACACGCTTTGTTGGAATTGGACCAACATCCAAGCTATTGGAAGGCCTTTTCCCTAGAAACATGGAATGTGTCCCCAAATTTTTTTTTTTTAGATCAAATATCAATTCCATCGGATTAAATGAAAAGAAAGTGGAATGCAATTCCTTTTGAAAGAGTACATCTCCTGGTACATCTATCATGCTACCAAGACATATCATTTGAAAAAACAGGTAAGAATGCAAAATCATTACCTCGTACTAAGACCAAAATTCCTCTACAAATTTTCTATATACTTCCATAGCACCAGGAGGAACTCTATAAAAGAGTGTTTCCTGCCAAAAACAAAAAGAAAATACATGCGTCAGATTTGTTATGATGCCACTATACAGAAACAAAAGGAAAGAATATCAAAGTATTCATTTGATAAATTCACATATTTGGAAGAAAAAAAAGTCAAGCTGTCCTGCTTCCCTGAAAGTAATAATAGTCATCATTTACAAGTGGAGCCATTTATATTTCCAAATGAAACATATAAACACAGAAAACATAGAAGTTGTCCTGCTGTCCTACTTTGTCATGTCTTAGCATACAAAATTTCATTTCCTGATAAAACATATAAACACAGTCAAACTGTACAACAAAAGCATCAACAAAAAACAAATGCCCTAGAAAATAGGCCCTGACACTTATATAAAAACAAATGTCTTAAATCTCTTCAGCCTCTGAGCATAAACATTCAGATTAAATAGGCCCTGACACTTATATAATTCCAAAACCTCAAGACATAGACAATTATCCAGAACAGTTTGGATGGTTTTCTCATTGATTAAAGCATTTGTAAGAACAAGAGTCTTAAGGGATCCTAGACCAGTGAAAGTACTAGAAAATATTAACGTAGAACCTGATAATTTCAACTTCACTATTGATAAACAACCCAACAAATAATCAGATGGGAATTGAAAATATCTCTGAGAAGTCCAGATCCTCCTGAGTAAAAAGAACCATTAGAAGCCGGTTATTAGAAATGCTATCAACAGTTGAAATTCAACCAAATACCTACTTAATTTACTCAAAGCTTCAATATGCAACAGATTCCAATTGCAAAGATTACAAGACTGCAATTTCTTTTTTGAGCAATTTTTCATACAACCACTGATACTTACATTATGCTTACTAGTTTTTGGTTTACATAATTATGAAAAGAAAAGGAATAAGTCAAGAACTTGGTTAACACACACGTGGCCTTGATGTATTGATTTGTGTACATCTAGTACCTGGTAATATCATACACTAACAAAGCACCGACTGCTCCTCTGTAGTATGACCTTGTAATTGATCTAAAGGATTCTTGACCAGCCTGATAGTGCAAAGGTACTTCAGACATTAAAAAAACAAAACGGTAAAAGATCCCACAATGGAAGATAAACAAGTTTATAGTATTTCAGGGTTTAATGCAGCACAATCAAATTCTGCAGCAAAAGATATTTATACTACTGTGAAGAGCACATAGCATGTTATCCATTCCATGACCCACAGACACCCAGATGAACTATTTAGAAAATTGAACAAATTACATATTGTATCATTTCAACTCCATCATTTTATTATTCCCGTATCTCTGTTACAAAAAGGTAAGTTCACCTCCTTCTATTATCCCTTATCATTTCAAACCCATCATTTTAACTACCACAAAGAGTAAAATAACATGTTAAAGTTAAACTGGCACCAACCAAAACTTAATTGTAGGACATATTAGTAAACCCTGCAAGAACTCCATGTGACACTTCATTTTTTGTATGTATGCTTTGAAACCTAAAACTTTGATTAATTTCAGTAATCTTTGACCTTATCGATTGTACAAATATAGTAATTGAAGTCTCTGTGTGAAATTTCTTAATCTGCCTATGTATACCTAAATTTTTCACCAGACGTGTTTTAAGTCTAGTGACTTAGCCATAACAATAGTCTCAATATAAGTACAATAGGCCAAACCAATTTTGTTCAACCATTTCCTACACAGAATTGAAGGATAAAAATAATAATGACAATAGGAAGAGGTGGACATACTGTATCCCATATTTGCAGCTTTATTGGCTTGTTATCAATTGTTACCATCCTTGCTCCAAATTCAACACAAATAGTTGAGTCATGAACGGGCTGAAAGCGTTTATCAGTGAACTGCAAAAGAAGGCATGACTTTCCAACACCTGTAAAATACAAGTCAAACTGATTTGATTATCAAAGGAATAAGAAAAGGTGAAGCCAAAACATTGCTGAGTTGACAAAATTCTTTCATCACATAAACTTCATTTCTACCTGTATTGTTAAACTCTGTAGTTCTTCCTAGATGTCTAGTTAAATAAATACATAACTCCTATATGCATTTGGAATTATTAGCATTATACCAAAATTTAGGCCTATATAACATATACTTAAGAGTTGAGACAATGTGTAATCCACACTAAGCAGGGAGCCATTCTTTCTTTATTAACAATCAAGTTAGGTACAATTGTGTTTGTGCTAACATCATCTTTTTCTTTTCTTTTTTTGAAGCAAAAGTATAAATAAAAAATAAAAAAAAATTGCAAGAACTTTTGCAAGTATATGTATCACCATCATCTATCCACCATTATAAGCAGTTTAGGTCCATCACACCCAATATGTATGAGTAGTGTGTTGACACATGAAACAAACCCACCCAATATGGTAACGAAAAAGACGGGCATGTTTTCAAGCTTCGAATTGAAGAACTACACCCCCATTGCAAGAAAAGTGAAATAAATAACACAAATGTTCTTCAACCATAGGAAATGCAGTCAATAATTTTTTGTTGGAAAACATAGTCAAATTCATAAACATGGAAAAGGGAAAAAAATCCACCAAAGAATTTGCATGAAAGAACAAAACCAGAACCACACATACCTGAGACCATATATCATGATGAATTTCAAAATCAACATAAACAACTCACAACATGAATATAGATCAAATTCAAAACCCATTTACAATTGCACGAAACATGGAAAAAAAATCATCCAATGAAAACTTCAAAGAAAAGAATCCTTCTATAAAAAATGAAGGAAAAAATAGTGAATGGGAATAGAATGGATCAGATGAAGTTTACCAGTGTCACCAATAATGATGTATTTGAAGAGGTAGGCATAAAACATATTCGGATTGATTACTCCAACACCCAATTCTGTAATGAAGGGATACTCTTCTAATGAAAGAATGAAACCATAGAGATCTAAGAAAAAAAAAAGGTTTTGTTCGAGAACAGAGCACCGAAACTATAAAAAAAGAGGCATAACAACAGCTACAAGAGCAAATGTATTTAAGAGCAACAGCTACACACAATAAATACTGACAACATATATAAAATCACCATTGAAACTGTCAATTTCAGAGCTCTTACTGTATTTAAAGATCCAAGTTGTACAACTCCATGTGGAACAACAACTACAAGAGCAACTGTCTACATAACAAAGGAAAAAAATTGCCTATGTTAACATTGTATTTGAACAGAAAGAGAGTAAATAATACGTTGGCAATTCATACTCAAAAATATAATACACAGATGCATGCAGGTTACATATGCACTGCAAGATGCTAAAAATTATGCTTTAATGATAAGTAGGACCTCCTTGTCTATCTTGCAGCTCTTGCTTCAGAGTGTTACTACCATACACACACACAAATGCATGTTTATGCATATTTGTGTCGAACTATGTACTCGATATACCATTACTCAGTTTCCATAGTAATATAAACAATCACACCTTGATCCCAGCTGAAAATTGAGCTTTCCATCCATCACAACACTATGAATCACCAAAACAAACAACCAAAGATAATTAATAATTAAAAGTTAAAACAAACATCGGCTCAAATTGCATCCATTAAATAGAGCAATCTTTACCTTTGATGATAACCAAGAATGAGAAGGACTATCAGCAAAGATCCATTGGTGTTTTCCAGTAACTGCAACCTTTCCAACAGTCCTGCTCAACAAGGAATGACATGCTTAAAAATTTTTGATTGTATACCCAAAATATAAACATACACATATCTTAGAACAATGCAAATAAACTTTGTATTATTTTCTCATTACTTGCATATAAGATAAATAAAAAGATGCAAAATGCAATAACCTTCATAAAAAGTTTGCAAATTTTACAACAAAGTAGTTGATTTAGAATGGAAAAATGTTCCCAAACATAATTTAAGTCTATAGATACTTGCACTTAAGCTTCAGCTAGTTACCTTAAAAGGAACAATCATGTGCCCGTAGTGTATTTTACACAGCTCCTCTTTTGCTGCCACCATTACATTGCTTCCAACATAGTTTGTAACTATCAATCATCAAGTTCCACATGATTTTTACACCATACGAAGAAATCACCAACATCCAAATCCCCCATCATGTCTCCTTTCGGATCACTCTTGTAAAGTTTCACCCTAGTCCTATATTTGAAGCATAAGAAAAGTCTGATCTCTATTGCAGGGTTCAATGATCCATGACATTCACAAGAGAATCGATGGATAGGATCTACAACCTCTATTGCTATCACAATGACATTCTTATGCCAATCACAAACTTTGTAAGTCCTTGACACTGAAGGAATAGGATTGCTTGGAGAAGAAAATCTCGCAACACCTTGAGAAGATGGTGGTAATGGAGATGGAGGTAATGAATTTTCTGGTTGCCTTGTCAATTGTGCACGGGATGAAGGTGTATCTTCAGTTCTTTGTGTCCCTCCTTGTGTTCCCTCACTTGTTGATGGTCTCACATAAGTTCCATTTTCAAGTCTCTTTTGTATCCATCTAACATTTTCTTCCAATCTATCATATTTTTCGCTAATTTTTTTTACTTCCAATGTTTTATCCAAAAGCAATGAACGAGCGGGAAGTGCAGCATCATACTTCCTTTTAGAGACGGTGGTTCCAACACAACGAGTACGTCCCCTTTCTTCTTGGCCAAACACTTGGCTTAGAAGATCATTATCAATAGTAAGGTCAGTGGTACCCTGGGTTGAAGATTCTTGCAAGACGACTTTTTTTGCTTTAACTTGTTCCTTCAAAAGAATGAAAAAATAAAATAAATCAGGACACAAATAATATTCAAACAACTACAAAGTAAATTAAGAATTGTGTATAAAAGACATCATTGGGCACATACCATATATAGTTCAGCACCATGCGTGGGTTTTCCATCCTTTCCCGTGTGACAAGCAATCCATATGTCAGTGTGTGTGACTGGTTCCCCATCAGGGTTCTTCTCAACCTATATACTTGAAAGATTAGTCGCAGCCTATATAGTTAAATGATTATTATTGTACTAGTAGCTAGAAACTCAATTACCATTTCATACTCTACTTCTGCAGCACTCTTTTGGACACCCCCCATACATACTTTGAAGCCTTTTTATTTTTGGCATTTTGGGCTCTAATTGCCTTCGCTTCAGGGGTGCTCTCATACTGAACAAACTCCTTCCAATCCTCCTCTCTTACACCATTTGGAACATGTTTCTCTTGTTCCTCAATGGTAGGATACTTATCCAAATAATCCTTCCTAAGATCTGCCTTGAACCTTCTAAAATATTCAGGCATTTTCAAATGCACACTCCTTTTCACATAATTTGGGATGTCGTATTCACGTTGCAAATAATCCATTGAGATATAAGTTGACAATAAAATAAGACATTATGAAAATCAATGATGTAAAATCTCACCTTGAGGCCATTCCACACATCCTCTTTGTAGTTGTCAGTAACATGGTGCCAACCCTTGAATTTGATGGGCACAAGGGTTTCAACAAGCTTTCCAACGTTTTTATTGAAATTTCTAGCACCAGGTCTAACTGCTAAACCATGGACATTGAACTGTATGGTCTTTTTCACTTCACTGTCATCATTTGTAGATGTAGTGACATCATTGGTGGAGAGATTGCCGCGAGTACTACCCATTTCTATTAATGACATTGTAGATATTAACCATTATCAAACAAAAAGAAATAAGAAACAACTATATACACGAACGAAATTTCTTGAAAAAAAAAAGATACTAAGGATGTAACAATTATCCTATGCAGCTTTAACAAATGACACCTGACATGCCATAGTGTTAAAAATAGCATAAGGTGGCCTGTGTCTTGTGTAGAATAGGCCAAATCCCTTTGCATAGATAATGAAATTTATCCATAAGGACCATTACCATCAACATCAAAGACATGCCAGTCAGAAATGGCCATCTGAACAAATATCTTAAGTTCAAGGAATAAAGATAGGGATGAAGCAAACATCTAAGCAAAACTTAACTTACTTCAGGCAAGAGGGGAGAATACACTACCAACCAAGCTACCACCGACCTTACGATTTATAACTACATTATTCAGAAAAATGTTGGCCTACACTACAGTTTTCCATAACAAACAGAGTAACAAGGCCATGACAAACATATCCTTCAAATAACCAATCAATTGGTTTGATCTATATATTCACAGATCTCCAGGGGGATCCTGTGCAACTCTCATATGTAACTTAATTCACAGGGCTAACACGCTACAACACTAACCTGAAAAAGGTGACCTGCTTTTTGGTTATAATTGTAGGATAACTCAAACCCTTATTCTTTCTCTGATTTACTAAAGATGCATAGTCGCACAAAATAGCCTTCATTTTGGTTCGATTAACCAACTATCAGTATAAATTATCAAACAGTAACACCGTTATCCTCAACTTTTCATCAATAGAATGCGCATGTTAGTTGTTACCTTTGTAATAATAAAGTACGATATTATCCCCTGTTGCAATCTCAGAAATGTCTTACAACCTCAAGTGGAGCACTTCTAAATTATTCCAACATACTCTAATCAATAATTCAAATCACACTACATAGCACATGGAAAACATAAAAAAGCTTTAGGGTCCTATGGAAAGAATCAGAGAATCAATAATCTTCTGTGGTTACACAGACTTGGGGTATTTCCCTTTGCACTTATAATGGCATTACATGCTAATGAAGAATAATATCCATTAGTAATACCACCCACATGAAAAATGTACCAGTCACACATGGCCGGTGAACAGATCAAAACTTCTAGGAATAAGGAAAGAGATGAAAACAGAACCACCCAAATATGGGAAAGATCTAGGCATCAAAATATTCTTCATCCACTGTTAACTGCAGACATCTAATAATAAAATCATTTAACTTACTTCAAGCAAGGGGGAAGAATACACTACCAACCAAAGCAATCACCCATATTATGATTTAAACAAAGCTACAAATTATGACATTATGATTTAAGGTTTTGGTGGTTTCAACACAAACACACTACAGTATTACATCGGTCATCAAATGGTGACCTACACAACAGTTTTCCATCAAAAAATAGTAACAAACAGATCCTTTAAGACAAAATTGTTGATAGAGTCGAGATTTGGTTGTGAGAGAAGGTGAAAATTGGAATTCGGGCATACGGTTTTGAGCCCTAGAGATTCAAACCCTAATTTCAAAAAACCTCTAAATAAAACCTACAGATTCAAAAAACAATTCAAACCCTAGAGATTCAAAACCTCTAAATAAAAAAACTCTAGATTCAGAAACCCTAATTTCATCAAAAAGAAAGAAGAGAGAGAGAGAGTACCTGTACGAGAGAATGGTTTGGAGGTTGCAGTCGCTGATCGATTTTGCAAATGGTTTGGAGATTGAAGACGTCGAGCAAGGAGGGAAGACCAGGGAAGGAGGGGAGGAGGGAAGTTGAGGGAGGAGCAGGGAAGTCGAGGGAGGGAGCAGGGAAGTCGAGGGGAGGGGAGCAGGGAAGGAGGAGCTTCGAGTGGAGGGAGCAGGTGAGTGGAGTCGAGCGACAAAATAGCCTGCCCAATTTTTTTTCCAGCTTTTCAATGTAGCAACGGTTTTGAGCCGTGGCCATTTTTTTTAGCAATGGTTTTAGGTCGTTGGTCATTATAGCCACGGTTTTTTGCCATGGAAAATACACCATCGGTTCTGAGCCGTGGCCATTGTTTTAGCCACGATTTTTTGCTGTGGCCAATAAACCATCGGTTTTCAGCCGTGGCCAGTTTTTTTTGACACAGTTTCAAGCCGTTGGTCATTATAGTTACGATTTTTTGCTGTGGCAAATAAACCAACGGTTTAGAACCGTGGCCATCTCGCCGTAGCTAAACTGGCATTTTGGTGTAGTGTGCTTGGTTGTTGCTCCAAGTTAGATAATTGCCACTATATTTGCAGTCATACAATCCAGCCTGGATTAAGCAATTCAGCAAGTCACTAGCGCCTGCAGAGGTTGTGTCTGCCCATCCCACTCGCTCCTGGGTATGCATAATTGCATTAAAATCTCCTAGTAAGGTCCATGGTAATGTGTTAACACTTGCAAAGTCTACAATTTCATTCCATGGATGCTGCCGTGTAAGGTAATAGTTGCTCCCATATATGATCGAAATCACACATTCGAACCCATTCAACCACTTTGCTGTAACAAAGATCGCTTGAGCGAACTTAGATATCAAGGTAATGTTAACTCGGGAAGGGTCCCATCCAAGCCACACCTTGCCTCCTATGGAGATATCGTTATTGTCAAGTCATGTCCAGTCCTTTAGAAGGGTTCTCTGCAAGTCAGTCTTTTTGGCGGATGCAATTTTGGTTTCCACTACTCCAACCACACTGAGTTTATACTTATTGACAAAGTGTTTGATCTCGCGTTGCTTGAGTGGGTCATTTAACCCTCTAATATTCCAGCAGCCTAGTCGAATCATTTGGGAACTTCGGTATTGAGGAGCTGCTTGACCCCTGTGTTATTGCACAATGTTTTATCTTTCCGCAGTAAGTTAAGTTTTGCTTCATGTTTGCCAACATTCGCCTGACCAAATTTCCCAGGTTTTGAGCTTGTTGGGGCATCGTGACAAATTATGGTGTGAGTGTCCTGCCCTTGACCCTCGCTTAGACTATCAGTTCCTGGCTCAGAAGATAAGTTCACCATAGCATTGCTGATTGCATCATCACATGTGCTCTTGACTACATCATTAGCTGAGCTCCTGCCTTCATCATCATGTGAGTTTTTGACAGCACCAGGAGATGAGCTCTTGCTGCTAGTTTCGTTGACCGCTTCCACCGGTGCCTCCATGGTAGCGACCACTGCAGGCACTGCGCTAGGAGGATCATGCAACTCCTTTTGTTCCATTGGGTTGTCCGCATTGTCGTTGCTCTCCTAGGTCGAAATGTGTGTTTCCGATTCGGTTGTTCCCAGCCCTCATCATCATCTGGTTTCGTGGATGCATTGGTCGCCGGCTTGTTCACTGGCTTATAAACTTTGGTGGGGGGGTGTTGTGTCGCCTTCGAGCATCGTTCTGTGCCGTGTCCAAAGACATTGCAGTGTTTGCACTTAATAGGTTTCCAAGTGCACTCTACGCCAATGTTATATGTCTTTGCTCCATCCACCACTAGTGGGATTTGAGAAGGAAGCACACTGTTAACATTTACTTCGACACACACTTTCGCAAAGTTCATCAGTATCTTATCTTCAGTGGACTTGTCGAGCATAAGAGGGGTACGCACTAGCTATCGCTTCTATTCCTTTAGGATTCCAGAACAACGGTGGGATGTTCTTTAAGCACACCCATATGGGAATTGTGTTTAGGGCATGCACATTGTCCTCGAGGAAGGGTCTCAAAGGTCGAATGATGAATAGCTTGCTGGCTATGTGGAATGATCCTAGGTCTAGCACCTTTTCTTTGTCCTTTGCATCCCGAAATTTGAAGATGAATGTGTTCTCATTGTGCGTTTTCATATCAAAACCGTGTTTCAAGTTCCAGGTACGGGATAGAACGTCTTTCACATAGCCAAATGCGAGGAGCTTGCCAACAAAGTTCCCTACTACATACTCCTTACAGACTGTTCAATCTTCAGCAAAGCCCTCGGATAGCAACTGCACTATTGGCTTACCATTAGACATTGTTGGAGGTCTGTATGCAAGTTGCATTTTCCCGACGCCCTTCTTGTTCGAGAGTATCTGTGCCCATGAGAGTGTGCTAGGTGGTGCATGAACGCCTGTGGTAGAAGGGGACTCTGTAGGAGTAGTCTCTCCCTCATTCAATGGTTTCCCATTGTTTTCGACCAGGACTATCTTAGGTTTTATTTCAAGTTTGGATGCTATGGACACTTTCATCATGAATAAGTTTAAACTTGAGTTAGAGCATCTCCAACCATCTTCTAAAATAGTCATAAAACTATTTTAGGGGTTTTTATAGAGAAAAATTTGCTCTAACCATTTCCCTAAACAATCTCCTATAATAACTTCATATACAATTTTCCCCTAAATTTAGAGAAAGTTAACAATCCCCTATATCTCATATCATAATAAAATATTTTCAATATTTATTTTTTAAATTAATAATAAGAACTAAATAAACTCTCAACTACCTTCCCCTCCCTTTAATAATATTATAATAAGTAAAATTAATAATATTATCTATTTAAGTTAAAATTAATAATAGTATATATTCAATAATAATATAATTAAAACTAATAATAGTATAATTACATTAAGTTGAGATTAATAATATTATAATTGAAATTAAATTGGTAAAAAAAAGTTAAAATTATATTAAAATAATGATGAAAAAGTTAAAATAGGAGATGTGGTTAGAGTGATGAAAAAATAAGAAACTTTAATTTTAACTTTTGACTAAAATGGGGGATGATAACTTTTACCAATGGATTTGTTATTTGAGATGAACAACAACTTGAAATAGAGATGTTATTAGAGATGACAAAACTACAAGCGGAGGCCTTTTCTGCCACAAAACTTACATCCTTGGATATCAGTAGTATCTGCTACTATGAATGTCCAAAGGAATTTCTATCTCAATCCAAATTAACATCAACTTGAAATGATTTTCCAGTTAAATCAATCAACAACCAAATCACAGAAATAAAATAAATAAATAAAATCTAGTTCTATGGATTGGATTGACACTGTTAAGTGGTCTGAAAATACTTGGAATGTAACTGTAACAATGTTTTATATGCAACACGATCAAATGCTTCTAACAACACAAAGCGCAAGCTGTTAGAGAGGACTACTTTATAGTGTATCAAGCAGAAACCATGGAGCAAAATACTCCCATGCATGGACAATTCAAATGGCGTTTGAGCATCACTCTTTACAAACCTACATATAACAGGATGATGGATTTAATTCCAATAAAACACTAATTAATCTATGTAGTCAGCGTTCACAAGATAGAACAAGTATCTCCTGATTAGTTAAGCTCTACTAGCTAAGAACCAAAAATTATAAGACCCGCGCCATGGTAGGACCTCTGAAATGCATGTGAATGTGCTGGTACGGCCGCGTACACTGGGGGTCCTATCGCAGTAACAGAGTGTTTATATCATTTATCTGTACTATATGCATTATGATCTATGTTGACATTCCTATTTGTAACAACAAAAATCTCTATTGCATAAAGCTTTCATTATTTGGATGTAATTTGTGACTAATGAGTGGAGTGGGTGTAACACACGCTACACAGACAACCAGAGAGTGGCTGACACTCTAGGATCACCACTTAAAATTCATGTTTATGTGATATAGCTCTTCACTTATATAAGAGATGAAACATCATCATGCATGTATACATACAAGGAGTTGTCAGATGAACTAGAGTCACATAGTGAGTCGAGTGTTTGTGTTTGGATCTAGATGGAGACACAGATGGACCCATTGCTTACTTCACAAACAAAAAATGGTGAGTTCCAGCAAGTGATATTGATGAGGTGAAAGTGGGTAAGTAGGGATAACGACAAGGTGACATTTTATCATCCAGTGAATCAGAGAGAGAGAGAGATTGAGCTAAAAAGATGAAGTTTTGGTGATTGTTTTAGCTAAAAATTGTATCAATGAGGTGTAAGTGGTTAAGTAGGGATAATGACAAGGTAACATTTTACCATCCAGTGAATCACACAAGTTTTAGTAATATTTCATCCATTGCTAGGGCGGCAGAACTTATTAATGCATAGAGTAAGTCTAGCCAGTTGGTACCATTTTTTTGGCTCTTTATTTATTTATTTATTTATTTTTATTTTTACACTTTTTACTCTTTCTCTTTAAAACACAACTACAAATGTTATCCATAAAGCAGGATGATGTTGTAAATTCAGGGGCTACATTTGTTGTTTCACCCAAAACTGAGCCGCAACTTCAGGGTGTTGCAGCGACTGCGCAGGGTGCTTCAGCGCACTCACCACAGGGTAATCCAGTGACTCCAGTGCACGTACCATAGGGTGCTCCACAGGGTGTTATAGTGACTTCAGCGCTCACACTGCAGGGTGCTTCAGCGCACACACCACAGGGTACTCCAGTGACTTTGACGAAGGATGGGAATGAAAGTGATACGATAAATCAAGATCAGACAACAGATAATGAAGAGGCTATGCAAGGGAATTCTCCCAAAACCCCAAAGGATGTTGTCTCTACTTCCATGGACAATTTAACTGAAACAAGGTTTGAGGTTGGAGGTATGGGGTTCGACATTGAAGGTATGGAAAGTCCATTAACTTATTCTAAGGTTAAATTTTTTTTGAAAACATTAGAAGATCATGAAAATGGAATTGAAACCAACTACGCAACAAAGGGGGCAATAGAGAAATATGGCGGGGATAGGGTGAAGCAAAGGTTTTTACAACTAAAAGATATAATGGAAATGAAACTAACTAGGTTGGGTCAAAAGAACATTGGAAATGAAGGTTGGGCTACCACAACTCAGTTGCCCAATGGAAATGCTCCTCGAAGATCTACGCGAACAAAGCATGCAAACCCTAAATTCAGGGCTTAACCCAAATAGAGAAGTTGTTTGCTCTCTGTTTTTGGTGGGTTCTAATATTGGACATCGGGAAAAGTTGCAATTGTGTTGCCATAGTGTTGTTTTTGGACAGGTTTTGTGCAGTTTTTTGGAAGGCTGCCAGTGAGTTTTCGTTGAGCCCCTTTAGCAGTGGAAATGGCTGTAGGTTGTGGCCTTATGGTCTCATGGAAGTGGTGCGAGATTTTTGTAAAAAAAAAATACTATCCATAAAAGGGTAGAAGTGTAAAAAAGACCAAAAAATACTAGCAAACAAAGTTGACTAACACTACAAAAAAAAATCTTTACTAGCTACGGAAGCTAGCGACGGTTTACCGTCGCTAATTAAAGGTTTAGCGACGGCAAATTAAAAGATTAGCGACGACTAAAACTGTCGCAAATGTTTATAATTCTACCGTAGCTAAGTTTTACAAATAAAATTCATTAGCTACGGTTATCTACAGTAGCTAATGATTTAAAAAATATATATATATATAGACATTTAGTGACGGCAAAAGAGCCGTCGCTAAGTCTTACAAAGAATATTTTATTAGATACGACAAAAAACCGTCCCTGATAAATTTTTTAAATAAGTCGTCCCTAAGGCTTAGTATTTTTTTAAGCTACAGTTTAGTGACGACAAAAGAGCCGTCGCTAAGGCTTAGTATTTCTTTTAGCTACATTTTATTTGATACGGTATAAGCCGTCCGTGCATCTTACCCATAGTCTCTTTGATATTCTTAACGCCTTCCAGTCAATTATTTACTATTTTTTACTAGTTGAAGTGCCTTCGTTTTTATGCAGGGCGAAACATTGTATGATATTTATAAAACTTGCAGACGCTCTTCCTCGGAGGGATTTCATGGGAGACAACAGAGGAGAAGCTCATGGAGCATTTCAACAATTATCAAGGATTACGAACAATTATCAATGGTTCTTTCCTTGATCGCATTCTCTTCTGATCGAAGATATGATCAAATCGAAGAAGAAGATATGATCAAGATCAAGATCGAAGAAGAAAATAAGATATGATCAAGATCGAAGAAGAAGATAAGATCTTGATCAAGATCAAAGAAGAAGATATGATCTTGATCAGATCTGAGATTAGATCAGATCGAAGAAGAAGATATGATCAGATCTTTGATTAGATCTTGATCAAGATCAAGATCGAAGAAGAAGATATGATCTTAATCAGATTAGATTGAAAAATATCAGATCGAAGAAGAAGATATGATCAGATCTTGATCAAGATATGATCAAGATCAAGATCAAGATCGAAGAAAAAGATATGATCAAGATCGAAGAAGAAGATATGATCTTGATCAGATCAGATAGAAGAAGAAGATATGATCAAGATCGAAGAAAAAGATATGATCTTGATCAGATCAGATCGAAGAAGAAGATATGATCTGATCTTTGATCTGATCTTAGATCATATCATATATTTATCCACCATACAGACGACGGGTTGAAGTCGAAGATCATGATTTATTGATCAGAGTCATTCACTCATTGGTATTATCAGTGGTTGCTCTTGGAAAAGGACAGATACATCACATGGGTTCATTGGTATTATCAGTGGTTTCTCTTTGTGGTATGGGAACTGTAGAGGATTCGTTCACAATATAGTAACAGGTGCTCTATGGGATCGTAACTTTGCTACTCAGATTCAAGCCATAAAAGTTCTGAAAAAAAAGATGTTTCAAAGAAAAGTTGGGGTACCCGGTAAGTATGTCATAAATTATTTTTTAAATACAAATTTATATGAATTATTTGCTACTCGCTAATTAATTTTTTTAAATTAACATTATTTTTATATTAGAGACGGTAAAAGCCCGTCGCTAGTTGTTTTTTTTTAATTAACATTATTTTTATATTAGCGACGGCAAAAATCCGTCGCTAGTTGTTTTTTTTAAAAATAGCATTATTTTTATATTAGCGACGGCAAAATCCCGTTGCTAATTTTTTTTTTTAAAATAACATTTTTTTATATTAGCGACGGCAATAAACCGTCGCTAGTTGTTTTAAAAAAAATTAAACACTAAAGAATTTAGCTACGACAATTTACCGTCGCTAATTGTTTTTAAAAAAAAATACCGATCCGCGTGAAACTTCATCTCAACCGTCAATAACTCTCAAAATTTTAGCTCAATCCAACGCACTAAACCAAACCACGTCACCGATCCGCATAAAACTAACACAACTAATCCACTTCAATTACCTTTCTCTATATAAATTTCAATTTTTCTACAAATCAACTTAAACAAAAAGTTTATCTCAAAAAAAAATTTTTTCTCAGCCTCCAAAGAAGAAACCCACAGATGAGAAGTCCGCCGCTTCCGTGACACCGATCCCGGCTGCCTCTCTCTCGGAGATCTGAGATATCGGAGATCTGATATCTCTGATCTCGGTGATTTGAGATCTCGGAGATCTATGATCTCCGATATTCTATAGATTGAATTTTTTTGTGGTTTTTTTGTCATTTTTGTATGGATTCTTTGTAATTTTGTATGATATTCCAGAGATTGTGTAATTTTTGTTATAATTTTGATCAATTAAGCTTAGTTATGGTAGTTGATATTAATTTTCAGAATGGACAATCATTAATAGCTAATTTCATTATAAAAAATGAATTATAATTTGTAAATTTCATTTGTCAATATGATTTGCAACAAAGTTGTCCCTAAATAGCCACGGCAAATACCGTGGCTGTTTTGTCAATTAGATTTGCAATTTAGTGACGGCAAAAAACCGTCGCTAAATAGCCTTAGCGACCGTAAAAACCCTCACTAAATAGCGACGGTAAAAAAATGGTCGCTAGCAAAACTGTCACTAAATAATCACGGCAAAAAACAGTCACTAAACAACGAAGACTAAAACTGTCGCTAAATAGCCACGGCTAAAAAACAGTCGCTATTTAGCAAAAACCGTCACTAAATAGCCATGGCTAAAAAACTGTCGCTAAATAGCGCTATTTTATAATTAGTGACAGTCTTCGTCGAAATTTTTAACGGCTATAACGACAAAATATTTTGAGTTAGCCACGGTTTTTTTGCCGTGGCTAATTAACGACGGGATAGTTTACCGTTGTTGATTCAAATAGGGACGATTAAACTAGCCACGGTATTGCGACGGTTGTTGTGCCGTGGCTAAATCATTGTAGCGACGGTTTTTTTGACAATTAGCAACGATTTTTAGCCGTTGCTGAATCGTCTTTTTTTTGTAGTGTAAAATTATTGTAATGCATATTAATTCTCCATTTAAGTTCATAGTATAATTATGAATGTATTGAAAACATAATATTGATCAATTCTTTTAGAACTTCAAGCTATTTACGCTCAATATTATTTAGTATAATGGAAGCGGCTGCTCATAAACTCGATTCGAAGGTATAATCACCTAATTACTTCATTACGGTATCACACTTTGCCAGGACTAGTAACTGATCCTGCAAAACTCCCAAAGTGGAATTATGATGGATCGAGCAGACTTTGTTAGGGCCATTAACTGATCTAGCAAAACTCCCAAAGTGGAACTATGATGGATCGGGTTAAGTTCCCGGAGAGGACATGGACGTCATCCTATAGTAAGTATCGAGAAATTCTAGCTGGCCTGGGAGGCGCGCCTGGGAGGGTCCAAGGCACTTGAAAGAATTTCGGTTTGGAGGGAGTTTCAGCAGCAAAACCATTTTCCCCAATTTCAACTTTGGTTTATCCTCCCCATCGAAAAAGAAAACCGAGAAGAAATCAAAGCTTGGTTTATCCTCCCTCCATCGCACCCTCCCTCCCCATTGAAGAAGAAGCTCCATCGCATCCTCCCTCCCCATCGTCGACTCCACTGAGAGAAGAATCGAGAGAATCAGCGACCCATTCACGTGCAAACCAGAGAAAGTAAGTGCCAAACTTGATTTCTTCTTATGGGGTTCTAGATCTATGGTTCCTGACAAAATTTTTTTTTTCTTTCTTTTTTGTATGTGAGTTTTGTATGTGGGTTTTCGATGAACATTGTTGTGAACTTCTCTGTGTACACTTGTTGAAGTAGGACCCAAAAAAAACTCAATCAAACTAAGGGAAACCCAACAACAAAATTATGGCTGCCATTGTTTAACCAAGCAAATTATATACTTTAAACAAAGAATGCTTAAATGCTCCAACAATAAAGCTCCATAAGTGGGATGGCAACAACTAAGTTGATGTCAATTTTCAGGGATCCGAACATTTTTTTTAAATTAATTTTGAGGGACAATGTGTTGGGTGATGCCTTATAGTTCAATGAATTAAGATATTGATGTAATTGTTGGTGTATTTTCATATGATTTTAGATAATATGCTAAATGGAATTGAATTGTGTGAATGTTGTAAGGTTTGGCTTGCGATGCATCTTGCTTGATATGTTCCTTTTCCAGAATGAGTGTTGTTGTTACTTGAAAAGAGCATTCTGTCGAAATAGAACTACATGGTTTTTTTTTTTCAAAAACTTTTCTTTCAAAACTTTCTAAGATCTATTCTTGTTGAACATCTCGTTATACTAGCTCGCACCTAGTATCGGCACCGTTCTCTCGAATAGTTTACAGAAATGTCTGCAAGAAAATCTTGTTTTATTTACAGTAGTATATTCTTTTGAAAATCTTGTTGTTACTTGAAAAGAGCATTCTGTCGAAATAGAACTACATGGTTTTTTTTCTCTGTATTTCTGGCTATGAGTGTTGTTGTTTTCTTCTCTCAAAATGGGAAGTACTTGAATGTATAGATACTACTTTAGAGATTGAATGGGTATTGTTTCTTTATATATATATACTTTAATACCTAGTGTGATTTGATCATAAATTTAATCAACCTTGCCTCATTAAAATACTCAAAGAACCTTTTATGGATTCAGATGTCTGTACATGTATGTATTAGGTTTAAGAATTCAAGATGGTGTCTGCAAGATGATTTGGTCAAAATATTGGGGAAAAATGGGGTTTGAACACAAAGCCAAGTAGTAGAGATCAGAGTTTACAAGTATTTTAATATTGAACTTGGACAATATTCTCTGGCTTGGACGAGGACTAATTGATGTGGTGCAATGACTACAAAAATGTCTTTTGAAAATCTTGTTTTAAGACTTTTCTTATTTTACTTCAAAACTTTCTAAGATCTATTCTTGTTGAACATCTCATTATACTAGCTCACACCTAGTATCAGCACCATTCTCTCGAATAGTTTACAGAAATGTCTTTTGAAAATCTTGTTTTATTTACATTAGTGTATTCTATTGAAAATCTTGTTGTTACTTGAAAAGAGCATTCTGTCGAAATAGAACTACATGGTTTTTTTTCTATGTATTTCTGGCTATGAGTGTTGTTAGAAAGTTTTCAGCATATGTATTGTATTCCACTAGCTACAAATTAAGGTTTTTCTTTACCTTAGGATGTGATCAACCTCCTTACGTACTTGTTCAACTAGGGCGAGGAAATGGGCGAGGGAGGGTGGCGAGCATTATTGTTTATCTTCTTCTTCTTTCTTTCAAAACATTCTAAGAACTGTTCCTGCAACGAACATCTCGTTATACTAGCTCACACCTAGTATCGACACCTACTATAGAATTGTTGTTTATAGTCTGAAGATAATGAGATATGACCATTAGGTAGTTTAAGAAGAAACACTATCCACATGCATATCTATTGCGGAATTTATTTTTTTAAATGCAGAAATGACATTCAGAGTGTACGTTGTCTATCGACGTCGTCAGCCTGGAGTATACCTAAACTAGCCTGCATGTTTATCCGCGGTATCAGGATATAGGGGTGCTTCTTACAAGGGGTTTATGTCAGTCGAAGAAGCTGAGGAATCATACGAGTTGTGGGTTTGCTCAGAAGCGGTGAGGAGAGATTAAGAGGATTAATCCAACAACAATGAAGATGTCGAAGTTAACGATGTAGTTTTTGACGATCAAGCCGTCCATCGAATGATCGAAGAAATGTCACCCAAGGGAACAATGATCCTTGGGCTTTTACGAGGGACTTAATCAATACTTTGATAATTATACTTATTATCTTAGGTTTAATATTTATTCTTAAGCTCTTGGACGAATGATGGACTTATATGTAATGTAATATGTTCATACATATGTATTATGTGAATATATTTCATAATCCAATGAAATTTGTGTTTCATATTGTTCTTTTTTTTCTTCCTTATGTTGTGGGTAGGGGGGGGGGGGGGGGGGGAGGTTTTGTGGCTTGGCGCAGTATGCAATGAGGGTTGGTTATTTCTCCAATTTGATCTGACATATGACCTTACCCATATCATTCATGTCCACCGTCGCAACCTAGATGGATCTGTTCAAGGGTATGTCTATCTTCATGATGGCTTTCCCTTAGGTATCCATATTCATTGCCTCACCAAACACTAGGTTTGGAGGCAAGGTTGTGAATCAAAAGGGAGCAAAAGTTAGTTTGAATTACTGTTCAAATGCCAAGAAATTTCTTAACCTGCATGTTCAGCTTAATGCATGCAACATTCTCTCTGTTTATTTGTTTGTTTGACGTGTTAAACTTTGAACCTTCTCTCTGTTTTAGAAACTGATTCACATTTCAATTTTCTGTGTTGTATTAATAATAGCTTGAACTATAATGTATATAAGGATGACATGACTTTTTTTTGTTGATGAAGTTCACATTAGATCTTAAGCTGAATTATACTTTACCATTTCTGGGGATTCAGTGACAATAATTAGTGGCTTATGTAATAATTTCCTAATAATGTTTTTGTTTTTACCTACATTCTATGTAATGAATATTAGCTGCAGGTTGAATGCAATTACAATGCTCAAATAAGAGTTCCTGACATGGTGTTCGGTGGCTGCAATTACAATGCTCAAACAAGAGTTCCTGACATTGTGTTCGGCGGCTGGAGTTTGAGAGTTTGAGAGATTTTCTTTACTTTACATTTGCAATGTCAGACAAGTAGTATTGATGTAAGCAAGGAACAAGATTGTATTGTATTGAAAGAATATGTTTGTAACAACAATGTAATTAACAAGCAATTTCGAGAGTGCTAATCCACTTGCATCAAGTATTGCCCCCTTCCCCAATCTCACAGTTGGCCTCCCAACATCTACTGGAACCAAAGATACCATCAATGTATCTTTTCCTAGATGAGGCACCTGAGAAGAATGATAGCAATCAGAACAGACTCTATAGATCTCAAATTACCCAATCTTAGATTACCAACTCTGACAAAATTTCTTCAAACACATTTCATTATTTTTCCCAACCCATCTCACCCAGTATCCAAAACTTCAAATTTCGATCACATGTCAGCAAATTAAACAAAACTAAAAGAGACCCATTTTATATTTAATGACAAAAGCCCAGAATTTTCATGCATTAGAGTAAAATCAGTACCTGAGTTGCATGAAACTAAATACAAAATTTTCTGACAGAATTTAAATCAGATTGTGATGCTCCATGAATGCTCACTGCATTCATGAATGCTCCATGAATTTAAATCTGACAGAACATTGGCTCTTGCATACAAATCTGACAGAATTTAAATCAAAATCATCCGACAGAAATCTGTAGAAAACAAATCTGACAGAATTTTCGAGCATCAAATTCAACCACTTAACTTCGATATCAAACTTTCAAAGTCTGACAGAATTTTAGAAGTTTCAGCAAATTCAACCACTTAGCATAAAATTTTCAGCAAATTCAACCACTTAACAAAGTTTTTCAGCAAATTCAACCACTTAACTTCAGCAAATTCACATTGTTTTCCGTATCTTCATTTTCAACATTCAACATTCCCAAAGTTTTCAGCATTCATTTTCAGCATCTTCACTGCTTACACTCATCATTTTCAGCATCTTCACAACATTTTAATTTTCAACAACTCATCTTGAAGGCGGTGGCTGCAAAAAAAAAAAAAAAATATATATATATATATATATATATATATAATTGCAACAGTACTAAGAAATAGTGTGACCCCTTGGTTTATATACCAATGACATCAATGAAAAATATTGATCCATGAATGAGATTGGAATACCAGATTGTGATCCCATTGTTTCATCCTTCAAGTTGACAAATACAAATCATAAGTGATAGTACGCGTCAGTAAATATATTAAATTCAAACCTGTGTATTTGGATTTAATGAATGAGGTGTCAAATATTCTGACCCATGCCTTCCAATCTGGGAACAATCCTACAAATGACGTGTACATAAAATTTAATATTCTAGACTTAAAAAATTAAATATTCATAAAAACATATTGCAAAACATACCACATTCTTCTCAAGGGGGGGCCTGATCTTTATTTGCTTTTTTTTTCTTCTGTATCTTTTTACAAAAACTTTCGGCTGTGGATTGCATCCTTGAATTAGATCGTCGGCCTTTGCTACGAACCGGTAATGGACTATGAATGTTGGATTGCATCCCAAAACTAGTAGTATTGGAGCCAATTTCAAATAACCCATGTGAATCAACATCATCATCACCATCATCAGTTTTGAGTTGCTCCATTTTCAAAGTAATCCATTCATGAACTTGGCATGTCTTCTTTTCATCCTCAGCGGTGTAGTCGGTCATTTCATTAAAGTGACTGCACATCTTGTCAAACCTTTGATTTTCAGGCTTCATTCCCCAATCTGAATAAACAATCTTAACATTGGTATGCGCCCTCTTCACATCTTTCCTCCACCTCCGAAGGACATATTTATCTGGTACAACATGAATATATCTTTCAAACAATACTTTCAATACATGTCTGTATAAAATCCCCTTGAACTCAAACAATTGGCAATCACACTTGATATTGAAGTCGGCAACGTTAAAATATACTATATAATTGACTGAACGTTGTCTATCTCCTATCACCAAGTCTTGTCTAAAAGTGTATACCTCAAAGCCACTCTCATCTATAACTTTACTACGAATTGTACAACATATATTCCCTGCAATCTCTTCTTGGAACTCCTTAAATTTTTTTGTACTATAGGCAGTTGGAAAAGTTTTCTCTATTGCATAAGGAGTAATGCAAGAGATCTATCGGTTAAACGATTTAAAGTCCGCTTCAGTTTCCTTTTGAACCTTACTTCGTAGTGCATTCTCATATTGTTCAACGAATTGCTTCAAAGTGGTCTTCGAATTTACATAACCATAAAAAAAAAATTCATGCTTTCACTCCTTTGAGTTGAAGACATCCCCGCCCAGAAAGTAGATCTTTGATATGTTGGCACCCAACGCATTCTTTCAAGATATAATCCTTTCAACCAATCATTTTCTTACAGACAATATTTCTCAATGAAACCATGCCAATTTGCTTCAAACTCTTCATGAGACAAGGAATCATAAACTGCTATTTGCATTGCAAACTTTATTGCCTCATATTGATTGTAACCGGACAATTTTTCAGGCAACTTCTTCATAATATGCCACAAGCACCATCTGTGTCGTGTGTTGGAAAATACAATTTCAACGACTCTCTTCATTGCCTTATCTTGATCAGTGATTATAGCCGTCGAAGCATTGCCATTCATACACACAAGCCAAGTTTGGAAAAGCCAAACAAACTCTTCAATAGTCATACCACATATCAATCCACATCCCAAAAGAATTGACTGATCGTGATGGTTCACCCCAACAAAAGGAGCAAATGACATCTCATACTTATTTGTTAAGTATGTAGTGTCGATGGTAACAACATCTCCAAACTCCTTGTAAGTTGCTCTGCTCCATGCATCAGCCCAAAAGATATTTCTCAATCTACCTTTATTGTCCAAATCCAACATATAAAGAAATCAGCATTGTTAGCTTGCATTTTTTGGAAATAGTTATGAATGGCCTCCGCATCCCCTTCCCCGAGCCTCAACCACCTCATTCTATCCAGATAATTTTAACAATCTTTTTGAGAAAAAGGCAGAATATCATGACCACCAGCTTCAACCACGCATGAATTAAAACTCTTATTTGGCCTAATACCCGCCATATCATTATAATCCAACTTCTTCTTCACATACGAGCTCATAACTCTATGTTTCGGATAAAATCTAGATTTTTCGGGGCTTAATTCATGATTGTGATCAAGTGTTACTTTTGTCACCGACATTGTTCCATCAGAGCGAATTTTACCTCTAATTTTAGCCAAACATCCACATTTAGTTGTACCCCGCTTTTTTACAACATTTTGTGATTGACTTTTATGCTGCCCAGACCGACCACATGCAAGCGTAATGAATATAGGTTTTCCATTTTCATCTCTTTCCGTATTCTTTATTTTCACTGAAAATCCTATTTTATTACCATAATCATGAAAATATCGTTGGTACTCATTAATGCTGTTGAACTGCATCCCTTCTGTAGGATCCATTATCTCATCTAAATTTTCTTCATTTCCATCAATTCATTATCTTCTACACTATCCATCCCTGAAATATGTGTTATAACATACAACAACTGTTATAACATAAATGCACAACTAATAGCTTGAGGGATTTTAGAGATAGAATAAACTACTGTAAATAAAACAAGATTTTCAAAAGACGTTTTTGTAAACTATTCAAGAGAACGGTGCTGATACTAGGTGCGAGCTAGTATAACGAGATGCTCAACAAGAATAGATCTTAGAAAGTTTTGAAAGAAAAGAAGAAAAATTTTCAAACCCCATTTCCCCCCAATATTTTGACCAAATCATCTTGAATTCTTAAACCTAATACATACATGTACAAACATCTGAATCCATAAAAGGCTCTTTGAGTATTTTAATGAGGTGGGTTTGATTAAATTTATGATCATATCAAACTAGGTATTAAAGTATATATAAAGAAATTGTACCCATTCAATCTCTAAAGTAGTATATATACATTCAAGTACTTCCCATTTTGAGAGAAGAAAACAACAACACTCATAGCCAGAAATACAGAGAAAAAAAAACCATGTAGTTCTATTTCGACACAATGCTCTGTTCAAGTAACAACAAGATTTTCAAAAGAATACACTACTGTAAATAAAATAAGATTTTTTTGCAAACATTTCTGTAAACTATTCGAGAGAACGGTGCCAATACTAGGTGCGAGCTAGTATAACGAGATGTTCAACAAGAATAGATCTTAGAAAGTTTTGAAAGAAAAGTTTTTGAAAAAAAAAACCATGTAGTTCTATTTCGACAGAATGCTCTTTTCAAGTAACAACAACACTCATTCTGGAAAAGGAACATATCAAGCAAGATGCATAGCAAGCCAAACCTTACAACATTCACACAATTCAATTCCATTTACCATATTATCTAAAATCATATGAAAATACACCAACAATTACATCAATCTGTTAATTCATTGAACTATATATAAGGCATCACCCAACACATTGTCCCTCAAAATTAATTAAAAAAAATGTTCGGGTCCCTGAAAAATTGACATCAACTTAGTTGTTGCCATCCCACTTATGGAGCTTTATTGTTGGAGCATTTAAGCATTCTTGGTTTAAAATATATAATTTGCTTGGTTAAACAATGGCAACCATAATTTTGTTGTTGGGTCTCCCTTAGTTAATTTGATTGAGTTTTTTTTTTTTTTTTTGGTCCTACTTCAACAACTGTACACAGAGAAGTTCACAACAATGTTCATCAGAAACCCACATACAAAACTCACATACAAAAAAAAAAAAAAAAAAAAAAAAAACTTGTCAGGAACCCTAGATCTAGAACCCCACAAGAAGAAATCAAGTTTGGCACTTACCTTCTCTGGTTTGCACGTGAATGGGTCGCTGATTCTCTCGATTCTTCTCTCGGTGGAGTCGACGATGGGGAGGGAGGATGCGATGGAGCTTCTTCTTCGATGGAGAGTGAGGGTGCGATGGAGCTTCTTCTTCAATGGAGAGGAAAGATGCGATGGAGGGAGGATAAACCAAAGTGTAAATCGAAATTGGGGAAAATGGTTTTGCTGCTGAAACTCCCTCCAAACCGAAATTCTTTCACGTGCCTTGAACCCTCCCTGGCACATGCCAAGGAGCGTCCAGGCAGCCACCCAGGCGCGCCTCCCAGGCCAGCTAGAATTTCTCGTAAGTATCTCTAGTACTTCTTGTGTGGTTTATTTGTTCTTTCGATTAGTTTGACCCCTTCATTCTTTTGATATTTAACATCGGATGGCAAATATTGATTGAACTAATTTTTGGTTTTGTGATCAGCCCACAAGCTGTATTCAAGGATCCTTTCAGGAGAGGATACAATATTCTGGTCATTATTCCATCTTACAGTTTAAGGATATTTATTTTTCTATCAATGCTTACAATTTAGGGATATATTTTTTTAAATGATTCAATAATTTTCGACAGTAATATGATAGAATATGAAGGTTATTTTGGTAATATTGTCAAGTTATGTGATGCATATACTCCTGCCGGCGAACCGTTCCTACAAATAAGCGCCACAATGCAGCCAAGATATTTAGCCATGCCGATGTTGTAGCCGAAGAGGCATGGTATGGATAAATTTTCTTCTTTCCAAAATACCCTCCTTATTTTGGACAATTTCACAAAACCACCCTTGGTTAGATGATAAGGATATGTAGGGTTATTTGCTTCTTGGGGAATCCATAACCATTTCATTATTCATTTATGCACAATTTTTAGTACTTCATTTTTTCTTTAAATTCATGTTGATGTTTCTTTATTCTTCTTTATTTTTACTGATTTGAGAATTAGACAATGAAACTCCACAACTCTCTTTGTAAGATTGACAAAAAAATTCTTCACAAACATGGAGAGGAAGAAAGAAATTAGATACTTATAGACCAAAGGTGGTTTTTACAATGAAATGTGCATGAATCTTTGGAATATCATGGAAGATACATTTTACAAATAATAAAATTTGCAGGTTCAACATTTCTAAAAGAGTATAGCATGATATAAAGGCTTTTACCTTTTCTTCTTTGATATAAATGTAGGAATGTTAATTAATATGAATGTGCACTTGGATTTACTTGATTTAGTCCAATAAGAATTCTAATTAAATTTGAAGTAAAACTAACCATTTTTGAAATATCACTCAAATACATCGACCATACTTGATGATGTAGAAAGAAAAGTTAACATGAACTATTTGCATTCATATGTTTTACAGTGAACTTGGTTTTTTATTTTCACTTCATTTCTTTCGGCAACGCCCATGGAAGGCTTTCTTGATACAAATTCTTCGACAGCCCACAAAAGAAAAAAAAATAGAACATATAATAAAATTAAAAAGTCTATCAAGCATTAATAAAGGGTCACTACACCAAATTGAAATATTTGTAACAACTTAAAAAATAGTAACGCTTTTTAGCTATTACAATCCACCAAACAATTTCAAGTCAAAACTAAATTTAGTCAACAAAATGAAAAATAGCTACACAAAAAAAGTGATACAATAAATTAGATCACCATGAATAGTATCACTTGTAAGCCCATACTATTTGTGGTGATACAATTATTGAATCACTTTGTTTGTGAAAATGTGTAAAATTGTTTTGTGAATTGTTATAGCTCAAAAGTGTTACTATTTTTTGGATTGTTACAAAAATGCCAATTTGATGTAGTGGGTGGACTGGAGATAAAGACATGCAATACCTATCATGGCAATGTACCATAAGCTAGAGCAGAGAAATGAAACTGATTTCCTTGTATGAAAGTTATCTAGCTTCCAGTATTAGAAATGATAAAAATTCTATGGCACACAAACTCTTTCGGGAATGGGCTTTGATGACGATGATGATGATTTTATAAACAAATATCATCCTAGTTCAGTTTGCTAGTTATCACTTATTTATGGTGTTTGCAAGCATTAGTGATAATGGAGTGAAACAAATATTTACGTATTTTATTTCTTTTTTTCTCTTTCTTTAGAATTGCTTTCAGCAAAAATTTAGAGAAATTTGTGAGTTCATCACACGAAAAAAAAACCTTGAGTTTTTCTAGATGGCCAGGCCAGTCCAATATCATCTATCATCCTAGATATTGATTCATTATCTGCATTTTTAAGATGATGGATGGTATTGGACTGGCCTGACGCTCGCTGGCCCTCTAGAGTTTTTTGAAAAGCCTCATATTTGTGAGTTCTTGGTAGGGTCAAGAGGCGGGAAAGTACTAGGAGTGTGTGCATCTGCTCAATTAGGAGATCTTTGAGTCATAGTGCGTATCACGAGAAGGTTTAAAATGTTAGAACGTAACATCAATGTGAAAAGAGGGCTAAGAGAAATTTTATACTATTCTCAACAGTTTATTCCTACTCCAAGACTTAATGTGCCTAGCAACTAATTAAATTTTTGACAATATTAAAAATACAAGTGCTCCAAAACTTCAATTTTCATCTTTAATTTCTACAAAAACTTTGACACTATTAAAAATACAAGACTGTTTGGTTAGCCATTTTTTTAATCATTTCCCTTGTTATTCGCTATTTGATTGTCTAATTACTGACATGAAATCGATTATTTATAAGACTATCTTTCCATTACTCATGGGAATTCAAGTAGGGGTGGGCATCCCATTCCGCGATTTCAATCCCGTCCCGGTTTCGTCCTATCACATCCCAAATTTTTTTGGAATTGATTAATCTCGTCCTGTCCCGATCTAGAATGGGATGGGATCGGGATGAAGATTTTCAGTCTCGCCCATCCAGTCCCGAATTGATTTATTTAATATTTCTTTATCATAATATGTCTTTGTGTTTTGTTGATTAAAAAGTGTAATTGAGTGGGTGGATTCATTTAGGGTTGGTTATTTGTTTGAAATCCTTCAAGTTCTTGAGATACAAGTTAAGAATGTTAGGATTTGATTTGATATAATTTTCGAAAAATGACTTTTAAGTTCTACTTTTTCACAAAATAGACAAATTAGATACTGTAGTTGATGTAATGACTAATTTGTGCCCACTTTTATACTTTTATCACCAACAATGATTGTTTCATTAACCCATGTTAACTCATAAACTTATAGGACACATTTACCCTTCCTAAATAAATAGAAAACATAATTTTATACTTTTGTAATAAAGACTTTTATTGATGATTGTAATTTTTTTTTAACCCTTAATCCCTCCCATCCCATTAATCATTAAAAAAAATTATTAATTTTTGATTTATCTATATTTTCTTATTCTTTAATTGTAGTTTGAGCAATAATTTTTATGACATTTGTTAGCTACAAATGACTACATTAATATTTTATTCTTGAATGTTTTGTCACTCTGAATGTGTTTGATTTGACTAGTTGTGAAGATATATCTAAGTTTGAAGAGCAAATTTTTGTTTTTTCTTTCAATTAATGGTTGTTTCAATTCTCTTATTCAATAATGGTTCACATTTTACCTCGAAAGTTATGATCATGCTCTATGGTAGATAACTTGAGACTAAATAGTGACAAAGAATAAAATATATTACTTTACAGGTACCCATGCATTGAAGGATAGAAAATCAAGTTTCAATAGTGGGAAAATTGACTTTATTAGCTACATTATGGAATAAGAAGCAATGATAATTAAAATCAAATTTCTAATCATCATTAAGAAAGGTAATACACAGGACCTGTAAACTTTTCTAATCAAATTTATGACAAGTTAATCAAATTGATTTTAGTAAATAAATAAAACTAAAATTCTAATCATCATTAACTACATTATAAAAAGTTTACCAAACATTAGCATAATAATTTAATTAACTTGTCAGTCAATGAAAACTTATAATTAGAATCATTAATATCGATATGTCACGCCCCGATTTTCGAAGAAAATGAAAATTCCAAAATCCACGTAGGATTATCTATTTTCCCAAAACTTGGGACGTGAAATTCAATAACATAAACATTTAGCAGCAACAACTTAAACATGATTTAATTACTGAAATAAATAAAAACTCTAACCAGGAAAAACTGACGTTGCTAGCCCCATTAGCGAAATTCCAATAACGCTGCTCAAAAGTCTCTAAACCTAAAAGGCTAATCGGCTACATTCCCAAAGAAATGTACCCAAGAAGCAAAAGATCATTTGGGTCAGCAATAATGCTGGTGTGAGTAATATTCATCCCTAAATCAATAAATTTGCACGCAATAACATCAAACTAAACACAGACAACAAACCAGCACACCAATAGGTAGTTCTTCAACAAGGCAAATATGTCATGAAAGAAACACAGTTCAAAGAATTTAGTTCCTCATCGAGGTCATCATCCAATTAAGTAAAAATGCATTTACTTATGCTTACATGGTAAAAATTGATTATAGCAAGTTTGACCTGCAGAATATTAGTGAACTTGCCATCCTGCATGAAAATGATTAGAAGCAATGGAAACGCAATTTATTCATTTTATTTGAATTTGATTAATCTTTTAACGGATTGATCACTTAGACGATACAACATTCGCACCACATCCGTGCCAACATACATGCCCATATGCCTCTCTCATATAAAGGAGGACTACTCCGTCATTCATGCCCAAGTGGGGACAACACATACAGGCATGCATCGCAGATACTCCTAACTATATGAGTACTAAAAGCCACTCTTGGGCTATCAATGCGCATAAACTAACGTCATTTTTTACGGATAAATATCAAAGCCTATCTTAGGCATAAAAATTTACCTCATTTCCACAAGACTAACCCAAAGGTTATTTTAGTTTCTCTAGTAGGAAATAGGTGCCCCACCTCCGCAAGACGACCCACTGGTCATTTAGTTTCTCTAGTAAGAAAGGGGGAATAGTAAACAAAAGAAGTGCGGTAGTTCTAAGTGATACAATTCTAGGTGATTTAAATTTTCAGAAATCAAAATTTATCAATATCATTTATTTTGATATTTCAATTTTCTCTCACAATGACACTTTGTCATTTATTAATCAATCCACCCATTCTTTCGGGGAAGCATAGCATATTCATAAATCATACTCTATAACAACACGGAGATCAAGTGACATTTTGTCATTCATAAGTAAATCCACCCCTTCCTTTAGGGAACATAGCATCTTCATAAAACATGCTCTATAACAACATTCACACAGTTCAATTCCATTTAAAGTATTATCTAAAATCAGACGAAAATGCTCCAACATTGACATCAATCTCTTAATTCATCAAACATACTACAAAGAAATGGGCATAAATTCAAAGTAAAGTTTCTTACTAACCCAATTTCCACCTCTAGCAAACACACTTGTTACCAATTAACAAGCAACAATGTCCCTGCCTCACACTTGAGAAATGTGACACACAGTGCATGAGTCCCACTAGGAAGCAATAGGGAGGATACAACCTGACACACTAGAATCACATACAGAACTACTTCCCTTCATTCATTCCTAGCAAACCAAATTGCCTTACAATATCAGGAATAATATAACTACCACGTTCTCTTTCCATAGTTTCCCTTTCCTGATAAAATATAACACGAAAGACGGAGAACAAGAAAAACAACACATCGGGAAGGCAAGCCAATTCAACCAGCTAGACATTAAATCCAATTTCTGTGAGGATGCCAAATGAACACTTGTAACATGGGTCATGTATGGTCTTCTTAGCAATGGGTGAAGAAAAAAAAAGTAAAATTCATAGAGAGAAGATTAGGACCATGAAAACACTCCAATGAGATATTCTTCTCATTAGTTTTCCTTCTATAAATAAGGAACAACTCCCATCATCGTTAACACACTAAACATTTCCAACTACAACCCACTACTTCAACAACTACTACATAGAAACTTATTCAACAACTAATATGTGGTAGAGCCACTAAACCAACCCTACACTACTAACACAACAATTATGCACGTATCAATCTACATAGTTAATGCATTTGATTTTGAGTGGAAAAATATGGAAACCTAGTTTAGTTTAGGAGAACAGATAGACACTAACTGGGCAAACCATTCTAACGTAGATAAGGATCATTCAACATCAGGAAAGAGGACCATAATCATGTAAACCAAACAATGAATCTGGGGAGACCGCCACAAAGAAACAAGCCTAGAAACACCTGAGACAAAACTTGAGTTGTAGTCGGTCATGAACCTAAAAAGAAATTCATTGGTAAACTTATTGAAGCAGAACATAAGGAGTTAGGAGACCGTAGTAAGGTATGATCGTATAAAACATTGAACACACATAGCAGGCCTTGTATATGTATAAGGGAGTATGTATGTACTCACACACAGTTGCATTTATCATGTTCTTGTTCCTTTATTGCTTCATCTATAAGGTCCTTCCTCTATTCTAATGCACGTTTGTTTGGTGTATCTTACCTAGATAAGAAGCACTAGTTCTGAAGCCTTGAAACTGTTTGAAAATAGGGCATTGTTAGATTTAGTTCTACACATTAGGTGCCACTTATTAGCTCTACCTGATTGTAACTGGAATGAACAAGGCAACACAAACCCAAGAATGCAACACACACTACTCCATACCAATTACAAGAAATAAAAAAAAAAAAAATTACCCCCAATAGAGCCACCAAGCTGACCCCCAACACCACAATCCATTTCAACCAAACACAGTACATCCCATCACAAAGTCTCCTCTCCAAGGACCTCAATAACAAGCTTCTGCTTCATGAAAATGAATACATCTTCAACCATGTCAACCCCCCATAGCTCCAAGATCAACATAAACATCATCAACAAAATACAAAAACCATCCAATGGGCATGTGAGGATGATCTCACACAAACAAAGGAGCAGAAAATAAATCTCACAAACCTTGGATCAAATCATTCAACACAGTATTCTCAACTTCATACAAAAATCAGAAGAGGAAAAGAAGAGAACTCACTGGATGAAATAGCAATGGAATTGCGCAGCCATCGCCATCATCCCACATCGACTCGCCATCTCGACTTCCATCTTTCTCTAACATACATCACAGCTCATCCCCATCATCACGCCATAACCACAGAGACCTTGCCATCTTGCCTCTCTCTCATCATCACCTCAAATTTATCTCACGCAAGGAGAGAACCATCTCGCAACAACGAGACAGAGAAAGAAACGAAGAAGCAACAGGGAAGAAAGTGGGAGAAGAGAGGAAGATGTATGGGCGGAGTGGGCGGATTAGCTTGGAGGCAAGCCACCATCGTCACCGCCAAAGAGGGTAAGAGCTTTGCTCTTCCTGTTGCACAAGAGAGAAGGAAAGGAGAAAATGTTCTCTTATAGTTGGGTGGCTAATTGCTCCCACTATAATTCTGAGGGCACCCACCCTTTAACTTCACAAAATAAAATTCTAAAATTTTGAAATTCACATTCAATTAAATATAACCTTATTTTATTTAATTCAAAATAAAATAAATTAGTTTTATGAAATTTAGGGGTGTTACACGATAACTATCAGCGGCATGGGGTGGGAGGGGATAAGGGAAAAATAAAAATAAAGATTAAAATTATTAATAAAAACAGTCATTGTTGGTCATAAAAATATAAAATTAGGTTTTTTATTTTTTAGAAAGGGTAAAGATGTCTTATAACTTTATGAGTTAATCTTGGTTAATAAAAGAGTATTTATTGGTCATAAAAGTATGTACAAGTTAACTATTACATCAACTACGATATCTAAATGGTCTATTTTGTGAAGAAGTAGGCCTTAAAAGCCATTTTTCGTATAATTTTATTCATTGGCATTAATTATATTCACATAAACAATTTCAATTTCTATGTCTATTTTCCATGCAACGAAAACAAACCCTACGTGTAGACTGGATTAAGCATAAAAGAGATGCAATCAAACATAACATTATTTGAAGAAGGGTGAATCAAGAGAGAATAATGGATTTTCACCGTCTATGGGATTCAAACCACACGGTTAAAAGCTGTGCGCTCTACCGATTGATGCTAAGACGGCAAAACTTATTAATGCATATTAATTCTTCATTTAAGTTTAGACTATAATTATCGTTTTAGAAAATGTATTAAAAAACATTCTTTTAGAACTTCAAGCTATTTGCGCTCAATATTATTTAGTATAATGGAAACAGCTGCTCATAAACTCGACTCAAAGTTTATAATCACCTAATTACTTCGTTAAGGTGTTCCCAATTTGTCTATATAGAGAATATAATCCTATTGGCTCCTATAAAGGATTTAAGGGTTATATTTCAGTAAAATGTTATATGGTTCAGAATGTTGGGCTACTATGGGACAACATACGCATAGGATGACAGTAGTAGAAATGCGTATGTTAAGGTGGATGTGTGGTAAAACTCGTAAGGATAAAATTATAAATAAAAGAATTAGGAGATACTTAGGTGTAGCACCCATAGAGGACAAAATTAGAGAAAGACGTTTAACTTGGTTTGGTCATGTGCGGAGGAGACCAAACACAACGCCAATTAGAAAATGTCTAGATTGACAAGTTAATGGAGGGTGTAGAAGGAGGGGACGACCGTTGAAATCTTGGATGAAGGCGGTGAATAAAGATATCATTGAGCTTGGATTAGGCGAGGATATGTGGGAAGACCGCATTGCTTGGAGAACCAAAATCCATGTAGCAGACCCCAAAAATATCGGGAATGGGCTTTGATGATGATGATGATGATTTCAGTAAAATGTTGTTTATTTTCATTTAGAATTCATAATTCAAATTTTTGGTAAAAGTAAGCTTTAAAATTCTGAACTGAACACCTAGAGTTGCATTTAGCCGAGTTAAGTAAGATTAATTGTGTTATGCAACTTGAGCATCATAAAAAACAAATGAGTCGGGCTAGGCAAACAGGTTTGGTAAACATGTTTAATAACCATGTTGACGTGGATATCCACCTCAGCATTTTAACAAATATTTTGTTGTACTTGTATCTAACTTACCGAAATTACTTGGAAAAACGACATAACACTTTCACTTTCTCTTTCTGTTCTTCGGCTTTTCTTCTTCGATCGCTCTCTCAGGTCTCTCGCGATGGCAAGTTTATGAAGAGCCGCGATAAGCGCGACGCAGAACACAGAAGACTACGGAGGGACCAAGTTCTGGGCCGATCCGGAGTGGACGGGTTGGCTCACAAAGCAAGGCGAGTACATCAAGACCTGGAGACGTCGTTGGTTCGTGCTCAAACAAGGGAAGCTCTTCTGGTTCAAGGAGTCATACGTGACCTGCACGTCCCGCCCACGCGAGGTCGTCCCTATGAACACCTGCCTCACTGTGAAGGGCGCCGAAGACGTCCTCAATCGCCAGTTCGCTTTCGAGCTCTCCACCAGCAGTGAAACCATGTACTTCATTGCTGATACAGAGAAGGAGAAGGAGGAGTGGATCAATTCCATCGGAAGGTCGATTGTTCAGCACTCCAGGTCTGTCACCGATGTTGAGGTCGTCAATTATTGATGATGATTTGGGGTAATTTCGTCCAATAAATAAACGTAAAGTTTAGATTTTGTCTCTTTTTTCTTTTCTTTATTTGTGTAATTGTTTTGGATCTTTGCGTTGTATAGGAAGAATATGTTTGTATTTATAGATTTGTATGAATCTTGATCTGGCTTTTGGTTTAAATTGGCGAATTAGGGTTTCAATTGTGGAAATTTGAGATTTTGGGGGATTTTTAGAAAGAAAAAATCCTATTTCGTTTTTGTTAAAATGTTGAGGTGGATATACACCTCAACATGGCTACAAAACATGTTTTCCTAGCATTTCCAAAAAACAAATTGCTCATAACCATGTGTTTAATTTTCATAATTAATGTATGGTCAACTTCATCACTTGGATTAGGTCTTGAGGTCATTCCAATAAATGGATAAAGTGCCAAATCATATTTCTTGGATGGTGTTCATCTTTATGGCAGGTCACGACCCTTTTAGAGCCCAAAACTCTAAAAATGTAATATTTGGCCATTCAATGAGCCGTTGGCTTTAATTTCTTGTTTGCAAGCTTTGTATATTTGACCCATTCAATGGCTCCCTTTTCAGTTTTCACTATCTGGTTCAACCTTGTGCTAATAGAGGAAGGTAAGCAAAAGAGATGCAATCAAACATATAAGAGTGGTTATCTGCTTCATTTGGTTTGATTGATTTTATTTTATTTAATTTAATTAAATGAGTAGGTAAGGTAGTATGAATTGGGTTCCTTAGCCAATGAGGAGGATGTTGGATTCTGATAGAGTATTAAAGGCACTGCAATACAAGAAAAATGTATTTTAGCGACGGTGGTCAAAGGTACTTAGCGTCGGTTATAATCGTCGTTATATAATACAGCAACGGTTGGACAATCGCCGCTAATAAAGGCGTCACTAGGGTATTCAGCGATGATTTTCAGCAATCCCTCGCAAAGTCATCACTAATGGTTGTTAGCAACCGTCGGCAAAACCTACTAAATCAATATATTTTTATTAATTTTTAGCGACGGTTATCAACCACCACTAAAATCCAAGAGCATATTGTGATGATTGTAACCGCCGCTAATTCTCTTTGATAATCCAAATTTTAATTTTACCAAAAAAACAACCACATTTTCCAACTTGTAGTACTTTCTTCTCATAGGGTGTAGACAATCTATCCAACATGTGCACAACTTCTAAACTCAAACCAAAATAATATAAATGACACAACTCTTGATACCATCATCATACATCAAGAGGGACCTTAATTTCATTTCAAAATCGATATTACATGATCCAAAGGAAAATTACAAATTAAATTGTTACATATTGTCAATGCTCATATCTAACAACTAAAGATGTACAATGACTATTTGGTTAGTTTAAAAGAAATTGATGTACGAAATGCTCGACAAGCTTAAGTGCTCATCACTAGTCATGTTTTCACTGCATTGGGGAATCATAAAAAAGTATGAGAACATTTCACCACAAAACCAAACACAAAGAAATCCAATGACAATGAATTGAAAAATAAGATCATATTTCAATCCTCTATGCCCCATATGACCATATTATCATTTATTTGGTTAGCTATAGCATCCACAATTGAACTAAAGGCAATTTTATTGATAAAATCCAAAACTAGAATTGTTGATAACAGAGAGAGTGAACATGATTGCAAAAGAAAACATTGCCTCCATCCAACAACATGGACATCCTTTTAAATTTTTATACTTTGTATCTAAAAAATATACAAATCCAATATTGCTTAACAATTAAAATAATCAAGAAAATACTTTTTTGTTATACTCCCCTCCTATTCCTCCCCTTCATGTTGAGTTTAATATTTGAAAATTCACATCATCACATCAACCAAACACTAATCCTCACTCTCCTTTGATCACAAAGTCTATCTTGTATTATCAATTTTTAATATATATATATATATTTTTTTGCTTTTCTTATTCCTTGTTTAATTTGTCCATGAACAAGTATCTAACACCCCGTATGCTAGTCTAGGAAATACAATAAGCTAGAACTTAAGAAATGGAGGTTCATAAAAAGAATGTGAAACTTTATGCAAGACTACTTATAGGTTTCTCCATTCAAAATTAGCAAAAACATATTATTTATCTTGAATAAGTTTGAATTACATTCAATTGTATACACTGTCCAATACTTAAAAGGAGTTTCATGCTTGTTTACATACCAATTCTATTCACTGTCATCAGAAGATATATAAGCTTTAGTTATAACGAGGTTGAGATTAGCAAAAACTTGCACAACTTCAAGGAGTATTCCATGATAGTTAATTTGTACTATCAACTTCAGGTTTAGGCGCCATGATTCAGATGGGGATGGGGAAGAAGAAGAAATCGAAGGGTTTGCGAAGAAGAACATACCTCTGATTTGATTTCACAGGTAGCAGCAGTAGATCGGTCGATCGTAGACTCGTCTCTCTCTCTATGTCGATCGTCCCTCTCTCAGTCCCTGGCTATCTGCGTCTATCTAACAACAACAAGAAACCCCAAGTCAAAACAACCAGCCAAGATCGACTGATCTTCTTCTCTTCAGTTCTCTTTCTCCTTTTCTGTTATGTACGTTCTCTTTGTTTCTTTCTTCTGTTTAGATCGACAAAAGGAAGAAGAAACCCCAACTAGATGCTTTAAGCGAAAATTGATGTTTTATTTATAACAACGGGTACAACGGTTGCAAGTATCTAATATCCGTCGTCAAACAATATTATTCTGCGGCAGTTGAATAACCGTCCTTAAATAAAGTATTTAGCGACGATTTTATCAAACCGGCGCTAAAATGCTAATATTTTGTAGTGAGGGAACCATTTTATTTTATTTTTCTTTTTTCTTTAGAATTGCTTTCATTATACTTCTCGACTGATCACTGGTTTGATTGTCGAAGGCTCATAACACGGAAAAACTCAAATTCATGAGTTCTTTGTAGGGCCAAGAGGGAGAATTACCAAGACTATGTGCATCTACTCGATCAGAGTCATAGAGCGTATCACAAGGAGCTTTAGAAAGTTAGAACCTAACATCAATGTGGAGAGTAGGAGGACCAAGATAAATTGTTGGCAGCGACTACTCCACACCACCATATATATTGTCTCACACCACCATGTATTTTTTTTCTTACTAACCCACACCACCTAAAAAATTATTTAAAAAAAATGATAACATAAAAACATGGTAACTTTCGATCAATTTAAACTTTCAATTGAGACCGATTCTCAAGCTCATCAAACACAAAAATTGTAGTACTCTGAGTTATCTAATAAACATAATTTGAATCACTTGAAAATGTTTTGAATGAATAAGTTATGTTCATTTTACTAAAGTTAAAAAAATATGTCCGAAAAAAAACGTATGTTTTCACCCATTCACATTATTGGCGTTGGCTTGAATAGTATCCTAAGGTCTAATACTTGGAATGTTAAATCTTTTATTTTCAAGTTTGAATGCCATGGACACTTTCATCATGAGTAAGCTTAAACTTGAGTTGGCGATGAGCAAGCATCTTGTCAATCAGTCGTCAACATCATCAGCACATTCTCTAAACTATAGTGTGCTTTATTGGTTGGTTATCTAGAATGATTTCCACATACAAAAGCTGAAAACTACAAGCAGAGGCCTTTTCTGCCACATAACTTACCTGATATCATTATCTGATTATTCTGCTACTAAGAATTTCCATCTCAATCCAAACATCAACTTGAAATGATTTTTCAGTTAAATTAATCAACACCCAAATCACAAAAATAAAATAAATAATATCTAGTTCTATTGATTGGATTAATTGACACTATTAAGTGGTCTGAAAAATACTCGGAATGTAACTGAAACAATGTTTTATAGGCAACAAGGTCAAATGCATCTAACAACATTAAGCTAGCTGTTAGAGAGGACTAGTTTTATAGTATATCAAGCAGAAACCATGGAGCGAAAACTGATCTTTTATCAGATCCCATGCATGGATAATAAGGATAGCGTTTGAGCATCACTCTTTACAAACCGGCATATAACAGAATGGTGTGCTTAATTCCAATAAAACACTAATTAATCTATGTCAGCTTTCTCAAGATAGAACAAATATCTACTGATCAGTTAAGCTCTGCTAGCTAGAACAAAAAATTACAAGACAATTCTCCAAGGTAGGACTTCTAAATGCATGTGAATGTGCTGATACGGCAGTGTCACTGGGGATCCTATTGCGGTAACAAGAGTGTTTATATCTGTTCTACATGCATTGTGATCTATATTAACATTCCTATTTGTAACAACAAAAACTAAATTTTGTGACTAATGAGTGGATGAGTGGGTGGTAACACAGTACATAGATATACAACAAAGGGTTGCTAACACTCTAGGATCACCACTTAAAATTCTTCTCATCATGCATGTTTATGACAAAACAAAATTATGTGATATAACTTTTGACTTGTATAATAAATGAAACATCATGCATAAATATACATACAAGGAGTTGTAAGATGAACAATAGCCACAGTGAGTCGAGTGTCTGTTTGGTGAAGTTCCAACTAGTGATATATTGGTGAGAGGGTTAAGGGATTTAAAAAAGATGTTTGCTGAGAGGGATAGAGTGTCTGTGTTTGGTGAGTTGAAGGGATTTAAAAAGGATAGGTTTTTACGCCGTCTGTGTTTGGTGACTTGTATAATAAATGAAACATCATGCATAAATATACATACAAGGAGTTGTAAGATGAACAATAGCCACAGTGAGTCGAGTGTCTGTTTGGTGAGTTCCAACTAGTGATATATTGGTGAGAGGGTTAAGGGATTTAAAAAAAGATGTTTGCTGAGAGGGATAGAGTGTCTGTGTTTGGTGAGTTGAAGGGATTTAAAAAGGATAGGTTTTTACGCCGTCTGTGGGATTCGAACCCACGACCACACGGTTAAAAGCCGTGCGCTCTACCGACTGAGCTAAGACGGCAAGATGTAATCAAGGCTTAATAGTATATATTAAATTTTTTATTGGATGTATTGAAATGGAATTTATCTAACTGTTGAGGAAAAAAACGAGGATGCTCCCTCGTACGTGCTCCTGCCTCGTTTCAAAAAAAAAAAAGAGGAGGGAATCGAAATTTTGGGGAGAAAAGGAGGGAACCTCTCCCTCTCTCCATTTCCATCTCGACAGAGACAGAAACGAAAAGAAAGCAGCTCTCTCTCCCCCAACGAAGGCCGATGAAGCCCTCCCTCTCCCGCTTGACAGAGACCGAGACTGTCCCTCCCTCTCGAAGACGAATCCTCTCCCAAAAGGTAAAGCTTCTACCTTTGTTTTAGTTTATTTTCGCTCTCATTCTCTCCCTCTTTGTGTGTGATTTTTTGCTGGGGATTTCTACATCTACGGTTTCTATTAGATCTAGGGTTTCATCGAGCAAAAAAAAAAAAAATTGATTTCATTTCTGTCTTGAGACAATTTTTTGATGGGTTTATGGATTTTGAACAAATGGGGTTTTAGATTTGTGGTGTGCATTCTTCATTTCTGTGTTTAGCAAAAAAAAAAATTTCGAGTTGGGACTTCATTCTTCATTTTTTGAAAATTTTGTTGATTTTTTAGCATTCTTCATTTCTGTGTATAGTATTCTTCATTTTTTAGCATTCTTCATTTCTGTGTTTAGCAAAAAAAAATTTCGATTTCATTTTCTTCATTTTAATGCTTCATAATTCAGTTTGGTTCGATTTTGATGGAATCCTGTCAATAATTTTGTCACAAATCAAACATGTGTTTTGTTTCCCCTGTAGAACTCATGCTCTATTCTTCATCAGATTTGGGAATTTTGAAGATTTTGCCCTTACTCTTGTTCATCTCTTTTAATTAGTTTTTTCTGTATTGTCATTGAATTTGGGTTGTTTTGAAGAACACCGTGAAGTTGGTTTCACCAAGGTTCTAAAAATATAATTTGTGGCTCATTATTTACTTATGAGTTTAGATGCTCATCATTTGTTTCATATGGTTAACCAGCCCAAAACCCTACTCATGTTTTTTCATTTCATGTTACAGACTTTGGAGAGGTAGTTCATAGGAAATAAGAGATCGCGAGGTATTTTTGTATCTTTGGTGCGAACAAATTGCCTAGCTTTTTTGGAATAGCCAGACTTTTTAGTTAGTTGGTAACTACCCTTTCTGTTCTTTGACAGTATTTAACATATAGTATAATTGTAAAACTGGGTGCCATTTTTAGTTAATTGTAGGCATGAATTGTATTCATTGTAAAATTGGGTGTCATTCTTAGTTAATTGTAGGCATGAATTGTATGCATTGTAAAACTGGGTGTCATTTTGTATATTGAAGCTTATCTGAACTATAATACCGAATGTTAATCTGTATTTTAAGCACAAATTGATATGTATGGGACTACTTGATATGTATGGGACTGCTTCCAAGGTTCTAAAAATATAATAATTTTATCTTGTAAGCTTCTATTTTTCTTTTCTTGTACTTTTTAATAAATCATATCTTTCTATTATCTTTTTTATTTTATAAACTATCTAGTTTGATCTTACAGTTAATCCCCAAGTGTAAACCAAGAAATTGGCTTGAGGCTGTATCAATCTCTATTATAGTTTAGAGAATTTATGTATTGTACTGCATGTTTTGTATGTCGTTTCTATTGCTTCTCAAGTTTGTGCTTGTTTATTGGTACTGGAGATGTTAATTTCTTAGCAAGAGAAGGGGTGATCACTTATGTTTACATGACTACATCAATCTCCGTATGTAATTGTCAACCAGACCTCTTGTTGTGCTTACTCTTATTTAGCCATAATACTGCTCCTACTTCATGCATTGCTCAGTGATGATATATAGCCTCCACATAGAAGAAAAACTATATGGAATAGTTGCACATATATATTGCATATACCAAGAAAAACTATATGGAAAAGTTTATAAACTATCTAGTTTGATCTTACAGTTAATCCCCAAGTGTAAACCAAGAAATTGGCTTGAGGTTGTATCGATCTCTAGTATAGTTTAGAGAATTTTTGTATTGTACTGCATGTTTTGTATGTCGTTTCTATTGCTTTAGTTTAAAAATAAATTGGACCGACTTTACCAAAGTAGGTAATTATGCATCTATGTTTTAACTGTTGTATATTATAACACATATTTCAGGTATGGATAGTGTAGAAGATAATGAATGTATGTTGGTGGAAGAATCTGTAAAAGATATGAGGAAACCCCATGATGGGATGGAATTCGACAACCTTGATGATTTCAAACGTTATTATCATGATTATGGTAATAAAAAGGGATTTCCAGTGAAAAAAATGACTATTGAAAGAGATTGTGATGGAAAACCTATATTCATTCAGTTTTCATGTGGTCGGGCTGGGAAGCAACAAGGTCATGGGAAAAATGTATTCGGATTGCATGGGTCGACCAAATGTGGTTGTAAGGCTAAGATTAGAGGTCATATACGAATTGATGGAACAGTTTCAGTGAAAAGAGTTACCCTTGATCACAATAATGACTTAAGCCCTGGTAAATCAAAATTTTATCTAAAGGATAGATCTATGAGCTCGAATATGAAAATGAGGCTGAACTTTAATGATAAGGCATGTATTAGACCAACTAAGAGTTATTCGACATGTGTGGTTGAAGGTGGTGGGCATGATAATTTGCCATTTTCCCAAAAGATTGTTACAATTATTTGGGCAAAATGAGGAAGTTGAGACTTGGTGAGGGGATGCGATGGCACTTCATAACTACTTCCAAAAAATGCAAGCTAATAATGTTGATTTCTTTTATATGATGGATTTGGATGATGAAGGTAGGTTGAGAAATGTTTTTTGGGCTGACGCATGGAGTAGGGCAGCTTACAAGGAGTTTGGGGATGTTGTTACTTTTGACACTACATACTTGACAAATAAGTATGAGATGTCATTTTCTCCTTTTGTTGGGGTGAATCATCACAGTCAGTCAGTTCTTTTGGGATGTGGATTTATATGTGGTGAGATGATTGAAGAATTTGTGTGGCTTTTTCAAACTTGGCTCGTGTGTATGAATGGCAATGCTCCGTCTGCTATAATCACTGATCAAGATAGGGCAATGAAGAGGGCCATTGAAATTGTATTTCCCAGCACACGACATAGATGGTGCTTGTGGCATATCATGAAGAAGTTGCCTGAAAAGCTATCCGGTTGCAATGAATATGAGGCGATCAAGTATGGAATGCAAAGAGCAGTTTATGATTCCCTGTCTCATGATGAGTTTGAAGAAAATTGGCATGGTTTTATAGATAAATATAATCTGCATGAAATGACTGGTTATGTGGATTATACTCAGAAAGGATGCGTTGGGTGCCAACATTTCAAAGAAATACTTTTTGGGTGGGGATGTCTTCAACTCAAAGGAGTGAAAGCATGAATGTTTTTTTTGATGGTTATGTAAATTCGAAGACCACATTGAAGCAATTTGTAGAACAGTATGAGAATGCACTACGAAGTAAAGTCCAAAAGGAAGTTGAACATAACTTTAAATCTTTTAGCCGAACGATTCCTTGCATTACTCCTTATGCAATAGAGAACAAATTTCAAGATGCCTATACTATAAAGAAATTAAAGAGTTCCAAGAAGAGATAACAGGGGAATCTATGTTGTAGAATTGTCGGTGAAGTTATGGATGGGGGTGGCTGTCAGTTGCACACTATTAAACAAGACTTGGTGATAAATGATATGCAACGATCGGTGCATTTTATAGTCTCTTTAAATGTTGACGACTTCGCAATCAAGTGTAATTGTCAATTGTTTGAGTTCAAGGGGATCTTATGCAGACATGTATTGAAAGTCTTGTTTGAAAGAGAGATTCATGTCATACCTGATAAGTATGTTCTTCGAAGGTGGAGGAAAGACGTTAGGAGGGCTCATACGAAGGTTAAGATTGTTTATTCAAATTGGGGATTGAAGCCTGAAAATGTGCGTTTTGAAAACATGTGCAATGCCTTCTATGAATTGGATGACTTCGCTGCTAAGGATGACAATAAGACATGCCAAGTTCAAGAATGGATCATTCTGAAGCTGGACCAACTTAAAAATGTTGGTTGTGACGACCATGTTGATTCACAGAGTTATTTGGAAGTGGGCACTACTACTTCTAGTCCTGGCATTCAGATTCGTAGTCCATTAGCGGTTCGTAGTAAAGGACAACGGTCTAATTCAAGGTTGATATCCAAAGGCGAAAAGATATGTAAAAGGATACAAAGAAAAAAAAGAATGACACACAAAAAATCAGGCCATTGACACAAATCTGATATGTTTTGCAATGTGTTTTATGAATGTATATTTTCTTAAGTCAAGAATAGTGATTTTATTTACAATTGTCATTTGTAGGGTTTAGAGTGTATGCCTTATGTTATGCCTCGTGAAAGCAATGTGATGCCTCACGATTTACAACCTGGAAGAATTGATCAATTCTACTCGATCATCTCACAGGTAAATATTTTGTACTTTGTATGTTTATCTTTGTAGGGTTTATTTGTTTCTTATTAATCTTGTTTATTATTTATTGTTGCAGCTGTCAGGTTCAAGCAACGAGATGGAGTATACAAACTATACGTTATGACCAGGTTGGTTAATCTTGTTTATCTTCATTACCTACTTTTGTTATATTGTTCAATGTGTTTCAGCCTCTTTGAATGTTATAGTGACGGTGATTCTAAATGGCGAGAAAACGAGCGAGGAAACAGGTGAGGGAGGGGGGTGTGACCCTCAAACCCCCCCTCCCTCGCCCGTTTCCTCGCCGCCTAGAACGACTCTATAGCTAAGTTGATCAGTTGAAATTCACAGCTGATATACTAACAATATGAATTTATTAAACTGATTGTTTGTGGGCTGGAGCTGTATGGTCTGCAAATAGTTCATTTGCATAGTCTATGATATATTTAGATTTTGTTTAAGTGAATGTTATATAATGTCAATGAAAGGATTAGCTTAATTGCTCTCATAATCAACTGGTGATTTGTAGTTATGGGAGGCAGATCAACGATAATCTTCTAGTCTAAATGAGAAATGCAAATAGTTCATTTGCATCGAGTCTTTGAGCTTTTCACTTTTGCATTGATCTCTACAGTCTTTCAAGATTTACTTACATAGTTGAATCTTTACTATCCATATACTTTGGATGAACACCCCTCTCTACATTTGTATGCATTTGTTTATAATCAAATAATTTCAGGAGAACACCCCTCTCTACAATTGCTTCCAGCTAGTTTGGATTTTATGTTTTTTTTTTCCTCTAATTGATTGGTGAAAGGGGTTTCTTTTATTCAAATTTTAGTATTTCTAGATGATCAAGCTTAGAGAATTTTTTTCGCAACCGGTTTCATTTTTATATGTTGTCAGTCATCTAGGCTTCTTGTTTAGAAACCTTTGACATGCACATCATTATTGGAATTCTCAGAAGTAATTAGGCTTTAGTGTGTTGTAGCGCGGTGTTTATTGTATGAAGCTTCATGTGTTCTATGGGTAGTGTGGCATGTGGGGGGGATTTGCCGGCTCTCTAACTTGGGTGTTAGGTTGGGTGCAGAGAAATGAATGTAATAGTTATGGGATCTACTGGTGGAAAGGAGAGTGACTACTTGGATGGCAAAATTGTTTTCTAAGGAGGTAGATTGGTTTCTTATGCTATATATTATAGGTCTCTATTTTTTGTGACGAAAGTAGGTGTCCATCAAACTGGACTTAAGGGTTCCATGCTCTAGGTGATCATGTGTTCCTTGTTAAATGCATAAATAGTTTGATCAACTGTGAATAGATGAACCAATAACCTTGTGATCAGAGTTGCATAGCACTTTACTGATTTATTCTCTGTTGAAATTTCTTGTAGTTTCACTTGCATCACCTTATTGCATGCAGGAAGTCAGCCAATTCATCGAAGGCATTGCACAAACTAGATTGGATGATGCATGAGTTCAGGGTACCTTCACTCACTGAATCGGCGCCACAATGGGATAGTTTGTTATTATGGTGCTGTTTTGAACATGGCAGTTTTTTTGTTATTTTTGGTGCAGTTTTTTTGAACATAGCAGCTTTTTTGAACATAGCAGCCTGTGGATGAAATTTATAAGTAGCAAAAGTTGTGAAATTTATAAGTAGCAAAAGTCGTCAAGCTTTTTTTGGTGGCCAAGCTTTTTCGTGCATTGTGAAATTTATAAGTAGCATAAGTTAACACAAATGAGGCTAATCCATTCTCATAAGGTGCTTTGACAGGCATGTGGATGAAAAATAATACTGAAGTCTAGTAGGTAAATTCCACGGCAATGAATAAGTGTTTCACTAGTCCAAAAACTCCTAAAGTGCATGATTTCATACACAACTACACATGACTAGCTAGACTTCACAGGAAAGCAGAAATCTTTATGGTGTTCCTTTCCCAATCTTCAACAAATACATCACAGAAACATGACATGCACTCAATTGCAGTCATCCAAAATTTGAGTAAACCCTCTTCCTTATATCTTGGTAGAGAAAAGGGAGGAAGGGGGAGACTATAATTCACCATACTCATTGTAATACCCTAATCCAGGTGATAAACAAAACAAACATAATCCTGAAAACATACTGCTTTCTTAAAAATGAACCAAGTGTTTTTATTTTCCCAACATCTTCATATTGTACTACGTTCGAATTCACCATCCCCTACTGATCAATATTCATACTAACGAGTTGCTAGGCCAAATTCAGTTATGTGCAAAAAAATCGTAGAAAGGTGCTCGAATACTATATGAACTGTATACTAGTATAAGAAATCAACACATCAGAGCACTAAACAAAAAAATGATCAATTCAATAACAAAACTATAGAATATGTTACTAATTGTGCAAAAACAAAACTTATAAACATGATCATTATCCTTACATCAGAGCTGTCATATTACATTACATCATTCAGCTAAGGACTTAAAAATAAATAGTACAACTAAGATTGTTGTACATATTATCAAAGTATTGATTAAGTCCCTCGTAACAGCCCAAGGATTGTTGTTTCCTTGGGTGTCATTTGTTTGATAATTGGATGGACCAGCTTCATCGTCAAAAACATGATCGTTATCCATGACATCTTGTTGCTGTTGAATTCCTCTGCATCTTGTCTCGTCGCTTCTGAGCGAACCCACAATGCATACGCTTCTTCAACTTCAGTGACTGACCTAAACCCCTATAACAAGCACCCTATACTCTGATACCACAGATAGACATGCTTGCCAGCTCAGGTATACTCCAGGTTGACGACCTCGATAGACAACATACGCTGTGAATGTCGTTCCTGCATTTGTTAACAACTTTTTCATATATTTTTCTTCTATGTGGAGGCATACAATTATCACTGAGTAATGCATGAAGTAGGAGCAAAGAAATTTTTTTTTTTTGCTAAACACAGAAATGAAGAATGTTCACCACAAATCTAAAACCCATTTTTTCAAAATCCATAAACCCATCAAAATACTCTCTCAACACAAATTGAAATTTTTTTCCTAAACACAGAAATGAAAAATGCTAAAAAATCGAAATTTTTTCAAAAAATGAAGAATGAAGTCCCAACTCGAAATTTTTTTTTTTGCTAAACACAGAAATGAAGAATGCTCACCACAAATCTAAAACCCTATTTGTTCAAAATCCATAAACCCATCAAAATATTCTCCCCCAAATCAAAATTTTTTCGAAAAATGAAGAATGAAGTCCCAAATTGAAATTTTTTCTTTTTTGCTAAAACACAGAAATGAAGAATGCACACCACAAATCTAAAACCCCATTTGTTCAAAATCCATAAACTCATCAAAAATTGTCTCAAGACAGAAATGAAATCGATTTTTTTTTTTTTGCTCGATAGATCTAGTAGAAACCGTAGATATAGAAATCTCCAACAAGAAATCACACACAAAGAGTGAGAGAATGAGAGGAAAATAAACTAAAACAAAGGTAGAAGCTGTACCTTTTGGGAGAGGATATTCGTCTTCGAGAGGGAGGGACTGTCTCGGTCTCTGTCAAGCGTTTGAGGGAGAGCTTCGAAGCTTTACCTTTGGGAGAGGGTATTCGCCTTCGAGAGGGAGGGATTGTCTCGGTCTCTGTCGAGCGTTTGAGGGAGGGCTTCGTCGGCCTTCGTTGGGGGAGAGGGAGCTATTTTCTTCTCGTTTTTGTCTCTGTCGAGATGGAAATGGGGAGAGGGAGAGGTTCCCTCCTTTTCTCCCCCAAAATTTCGATTCCCTCATTTTATTTATTTATTTTTTGAAACGAGGCAGGAGCACGTGCGAGGGAGCATCCTCGCTATTTTCCTCGACAGTTAGACAAATTGATTGAAATGACATAATATTAATCAATTATTTGAGCTCTATAGTATCTGGTCTAATGGAAACGGCTAGGGGTGGGCATCGGATGGAATGGAATAGAATTAGATGGACCTCATCTCTATCCCATTCTGTTAACTTGAGATAGATCTCATCCCATTTCAAAGGACTCGGAACATGTTGGGATGAGCATGTAAACTTTATCATGTGAGACACAATTTACCATCAAAATACCCTAACCCCCACCCAAGTAAAAGTTATTGCAAGGTACATGAGAAAATTATTTTGACATTTGGATGTGAACCTTTTTAAAACATTAGGCCAGTTTGAATTGTATAAATGGCTTACTGCAATAATTGTTTTTTGTCATGTAATTACATTTTTACTTTTAACGTACTAGCAGTTGATAATTGTTCCAAGTTGTGTAGATAATTGGTTCATGTCAACTGGTTAGTTATATATCTGAGGTGATATATAGAGGATGACAGTAATTGCTTCATTGAGATTTGAAGTCACATTTGCTTTTGTGCTTCGAATTTTGGAGATGGAATGCACTATTGTTAAGAAAGATGACACTTCCAGGACTGAGCACATTATGATGCCTTATAATTATATACGGTAAAACTAACAGTACATGCTATCAAAGGTGGACGTGGAGTTGGGAAAGAAATATCAAACACAATGCCCTTGAGAATATCTGAAGCTTCTGAGGCCAAAAAGCTCATCGACATTGCTAACTGTTTGTTAAGTGTATTAATGGGTTAGAATACTACATTATTGTCACGACTATTCAATTGATTTTATATATATATATATATAATTTTTTATATACAACTCATCAACCATTTCTTTTCCAAATTAGGGGCGTTAGTGAGTGAGTTGAGTAGTCAAACTCTATTCAAATATTAAAATTAAGTATAATAAATATTAAATAAATAAGTTCGAGACGGGATGGAATGAGCGGAATTTGAAAATCTTCATCTCAATTCCATCACACTCTAGATCGGGACAGGACGAGATCGGGATGAGTTTGATCAATCCCAAAAATAATCGAAAATTCGGGACAAGACAGAAAAGATCAAAATCGCGAGATGAGATGCCCACCCCAAGAAACGGCTACTCATAAACCCGACTCGAAATTTATAATCACCTAATTACTTCGTTAAGGTGTTACCAATTTGTCTATATAGAGAATATAGTCATATTGGCTCCCACAAGGGATTTTTTTTGTGTTTAATTACCAAGAAAACCCCACTTCGACCAGTGGCATGAAGAAGGGTTATATTTCAGTAAACTGTTGTTTATTTCATTCAGAATTCATAATTCAAATTTTTGGTAAAAGTAAGTTAATTCTGAACTGAACACCTTAATGATGTTTTAGCGGTCTTAAAACTTTTACTCTAATTAAAAATACAAACAAATAATCTGATATTATCATAATGTCTTCTCTATTTAAAAGCAATTCCAAAACTAGTGTTGCATTTGGTCGAATTAAGATTAATTGTGTTATGCAACTTGAGCAGCAATTCTCTATGAGATGAAAACAAATTGCTCATAACCATGTGTTGAATTTCCCCCAATTAATGTATGATCAACTTCATCACCTGGATTAGGTCTTGAAGTCATTCCAATAAATGGATAAATTGCCAGAGCATATTTCATGGATGGTGTTCATCTTAATTGTCGAGAGAAATGGCGAGGAAAACAGTGAGGAACCCCACAGGGGGTGAGGGCCATTCATTTCTCTCAAAATGTTGTATTTGAAACTTTAAAATGTGAGAGTTGTGTGTGCGTTGAAAATTCAAACAAGCATCCAAAGAGAGATGGACGGTCCCCCACTCCCCCTCCCGCTGTTTGGGGTCCCTCGCTGGTTTCCTCGACACTTTGACGGGTTTGTTCCTAACACAATGAATTGTAAATGGGCCCTCTAAAGGCCGTACAATGAGGTAGGTCCTGACTCTTTTAGAGCCCACCAACAGATAAAAAGGCTTTGTCCAAAACCCTAAATGGATTGTCAGTTTTTTTTTTTTTTTGAATTTTCTACATTAAATATTGGCTGACTGAGCCATGTTGGCCATTAGAGTTTTTTGCAAGCTTTGTATATTGAACCATTCAATGGCCCACATTGGTTCCCATTTCAGTTTTCACTATCTGGTTCAACCTTGTGCTAAAGGCAGCCAATATTGCATGCGGCTTTCTCACATCATCATTTAGGTTGAAAGCCATGGTACTGATACCTAAAGCAGTGAACCAAATACCTACTACAAGCCAAGCAGCTAGGCCTCTGGGATTGTTGTTTGCAGTTGTTCCTCCTAGACCTATCCGGTTCTTCATCAGGTACTTCATGGCCTAAAAAAGAAATCGAAAAAAACTAACCCCCCGCCCCTCCCCACCCAAAAAAAAAAAAAATTGCAAAAAGCTTCTCTCCCCTCCTTTGATCTCTCGCACTTCTTGCTACGTGTCATCTCAAACTCGGCGACCAAACTTCACTTCCTTGCAAATGTTCGTCCTCTTCTTCATCTTCACAAAAACCCCAAATCGCAAAGGGAAATAGCAAAAATCCTTCGTCACCTCGTCCTCGTCCTCCTGCTCCTCCGCTTTTCCATTTCTCCCTCCTCGGTTGCATTCCACTACATTTAAATTTTAACTGAAAAGAACGTATTTGATTTCATTAGATAAAAATGAAAGGGTTTAGTGAAGTTGATAATGTTACAAATGAAGATTTTCAGGGTGAACATGAGGGTGAAAAAAATGGTCAATTTAAAGAGTAAGGACAATCAATTTCAATGGAGGTAATTTGTATTAAAAAAAATTTGACATCTGATTTGCATGTAAATTTTATTTGTATTTTTCAAAATACTTGATTGATTATTGTATGATGCATTGGTACATAAGCATTTCTAATGGATGTAATAGATATAGAGATGCCTTTTAATGATGTTGAGAACCCAGAGACAAACCATTTATAAGTAACCGCCATTTTGTTGTTAAGTAAATTAAAATTTTAATCAATATATGAAACTAATTATAATTTGAATCATTATGCAGAATGTTGATTGAAGTTGTGACAATAACAATGAAAAGATTAGGGGTGGGCAAGAATCCTGATCCGTTTTGGTATGGTTTCGAATCGCTTAAGACCAGGACAAATCAGTCTACACTATTTTTATCCCGGTTCCAATCCCAAACTGGGACGAAACTGATTTTAAAGAAAATAATCCCGAACCGTTTCAGTTTGTCCCGGTTACTATAGCACTTCATATCTAAATCCAAGCCCAGTTATTAGCAAACCAAGCCCAACCCAATGTTTTACCAAAACCCAACCCAATGCCAAAACAAACACATGAGATGATTAATGAGAACAATAGTCAAGTCCAAAAAATGATGAAATGAATCTTTTTGGGCTTCTAGTAAATCAAGCCCAAAAAAATTGGCTGGCTAAATTAGAAAATGAACAAAACGGGTAGGCATGATCCCGACCCGGACTGTCCCAGTCCAATCCGGGCCATCCTAAAAAAAGAGGTTTTCCTGACTCGGACTATTCCCGATTGACTGAACTGGGACTGGGATAGGCCTCAATCCGGACCGTGCCCACCCCTAAGAAAGATCATTGATACTGGTAGTCGATGATAGTCAGTTATTTGTTATGGGCGAGGTATGTAAGTTTTTACTTATTTTCGCTTTCACCATTTTCCATTATAAATATGTTGTTGTTACTAACAAGTTTTAAAAAAAAATTTAGGTATTCTCATCAAAGTCTACGTTGATAGCTTGGGTCCAAGCCATCGATAGGGATAATAACATAGTTGTTATTATCACTAAATCGAAATTGGTTAATCAAATACGGAAGGGAATGATCCATTTTGGTTGTGAAATGGGAGGGAAACCTAATAAAAGGTTAAAGAATTTTGTTCGATCAAGCAGTACAAAGAAGTGTGGCTGCAAATTTCAGTTGAGAATGATCCCATCAGATAATGACCATTGGAGGTTGCAAGTGACATATGGAACCCACAATCATCCTCGATCAGAGACACTTGTTAGTCATTTGTTTGCTGGAGAATTGAATTTAGAGGAGATGATTTATATGCAAATATGGTGAAGTCCGGTGTGAACCCTTGCCACATCTTGTCTTGGCTAAAAGAGAGGTATCCGAATAATATCTCGAATTTGAAGCATAGTTACAATGTATTGTGTCAGCTAAAGGTATTCGAACAAAAAAGCAGAACGGTTTTGCCACATACTCTAGAGTTGTTGAGGGAGCACAAGTACATAGAGTGACATTTTGTTGATCAAGGGAATAGAGTCACCAACCTTTTTTGGGCGCATCCTAAATCTATTCAGCTGGCAAAGTATTTTTCACAAGTAATGCATGTGGATTGCATGTATAAAATGAATCGCTATAGGATGTCGTTGTTTGAAATTGTTGGTGTAACGTCTGTGAGACAAAAACATAGGACTCATAGTCCTTGTGTAATTGTGACTCTCAATTTTAAGGGAGGAATTTAAGAGGGAGTTAAAGTCTTTTATTCACAAGGACTTAAACTCATGTTCTCTCTTTTGTTTATATAGCAAGCAACACAACATGTAAAGGTAAGTAAAATTACAACGTGATTTAGCAAAGAGCACACAGCTGAAACGCAGCAAAACAGCAACACAGCTGAAACAAAGCAGCAATGTGGCGTGAAAAGGGCTGTGATAAGGGCGTGAAACAGGATGCAAGTTTGGCGTGATTTGGTGTGTGTGCAGTGTGAAACAATAGCCAAAAATAAGGATTGGAATCGAGTGACTTCGGGTGTTCTTTGTTTGTGAGTTTCGTCAAACTTTTGGCAGTATTGTTGGCTTGAGATTGGGTAATCTCAAGGATTATTGCCTTACAACGTTGTAATATTCAAGTAAGTGTTTCCATATTAATAAGAAAGTTTAGAGTCGTCGTCCGTGGAGTAGGCAAAGTCGAACCACGTAAATCTCGGTGTCATCTTTATTTTCTGCACATTATTTGTTCTTTGCTATTACTTGCATAACAATTTTAGCCATTCACTATCACCAACTAGGTCTAGGACTTGTGTTGGGATTATTTGCATTAGCTAGTATTTTCTCTTACAACATCGATCGAAAAGACCTTCAATGTTGCATTTTATTTTATGTGTTCTGAGAAGAAAGAGTCCTACGCTTGGACATTGGAAAAAACTTGTAGGAATTTTCGAGCCAAACAACTTGCCAAGTGTGTTTGTGACTGATAGAAAACTATGTTTGATCATGGTTATTGAGCGAGTTTTTCCAAAAGTAATGAGATTATTGTGCACATGGCACATGGCACATCAACACAAATGTTGATAAAAATTGTCAAAAACACTTTGAGGATAATGACTGGTGGGCTGAGTTTATAGATTCATTTTCAAATTTGTATAGATCAAGTACAGAAGATAAATGGAACAAGACCACAATTGAGTTTGATAGAAGATGGGCAAAATGCCAAAAGTGTTTGGAATATCTTAACACAGTTTGGTATCCCCATAAGGAGTACTTTGTTAGTGCATGGACCGATAAATTTATGTATTTTGGCCAATAAACAACGGGTCGAGTTGAAGGTGCACACTCGAAGTTGAAGCACTCGTTAGAAAATTCACAAGGTACATTCCTTAATGTATGGAAAAATAAGCATGATAGGATCGAAATCCAACTGATTGAGATATAGTCATCATTTCAACAAAGTCTGATGAAGGTGAAAACTGACCATAACTTCACTTTATTTAGCTTACTTCATGGGTCGGTGGCGTATAAGGCTATTGATTTGATCAATTTAGAAATTTAGAGGTGTAAAAATGTAGGGGTTGACCCTATCAAGTGTGGTTGTGTGCTTCAAGCGACTCATGGATTACCTTGAGCTCATGAATTTACAGGTTATCTAACTCCCACAGGACAAATTTTAGTACGCACCATAGACAAGTATTGGCTTCAACTTGGCACAACACCTATTTGTGAATGTGGCAATGTGATTATAGACCCCGTGGTCGACCTTATGAATAGGTTCAATGAGTCAACTCATGATCAAAAGTTGGTTATGAAAAGGAAGCTTATAGAGTTGAGTTATTTGGGTGACAGTGTGATGATTGAACCATTAGCACCTGTGGCTGAAAATGGGAGGCCTAGAACGAAGAAGTCAGCTAAGCACGAGAAGTCCACAAAAATGGATCCCTTGGGACACGAATACGCCATGACACAAGAAGATATGAAAGGCAAAAATATAAAGTTGTCAATAAAAAAGGAGAAACCGAAAATTCACAACAATAGACTGATGATGCAGATTTCATCTTGGATACGGGATTATATTTATGACATTGACAATGTTCCAGACGACGAAAACTCTGGCTTTCGATGCATAGCCAAATTCCTTTATTATGACGATGAAAGCGGTTGGAAACAGGTACGGAAAGACCTACTAATGGAGCTTGAGAGTAATGAAAAGTTGTGGCTTGCAATGAGGCACAAGTCTGGGGTAAAGGTTGTCAATGACGTTTTGCCAATTCCAGAATGCCAGGTGTGGATAGACAATGAAAGTTGGTTTATTGACCCCAATATGTTAAAGCTCGCAACCAACTATTACCAATGCGTCTTTGTTTGTTATAAGAACCAAAACACGACATGTTTTCCCTATGTTTACCCACCACAGTTTGACAATGACACGTTTGTTTCATGGCACAATTAGCTCAGAGCAGTCACTAAATCTTCCTTCATATGCAACCGAATCCACCATTGCCTCCTATAGTACCCACTTGGCCGTGTCGCATGTTTCCTTTGGCAATTTTGTTGAAGAGTAGTTTCGATATTCAGCTTGGTATTGGTGCGACAATGGTGAAGAAATTCAATGACAAGAATAAGAAGAATGTGAAGAGCTCGAATGAGGTGGTGACTATATTGGACTGCTGCACATATTGTATTAGTGTGATGAAAAAATGTATATGACAAATGTATAATTTTTTATGACATAGGAACCATTGTTTTGTTAGAAAAGTTACCCTTTTTTTATTTACGAAAGACTTGTATAGTTCGAGTTTTTGTTAATATAATATATGGAATTTGACACTATTTAGTTTTTTCTTTTTGGAAAGTGAGTAAGGGTTTTGAGGGTCCCCAAACCTTTATATTAATAAATTTCGTTAATATAAAGGTTTGGGGACCCTCAAAACTAAAGGTTTGACACTATTTAGTTTGAGTTTTTGTTTATGTTTGATGTGATAATGCGAAATTAGAAGAAAAAAAATTAGACAAATCTTGTTTGATGCAACAATGCGACTTGTTTGGAATTCACATAAAAGATTAGTTCAGAAGACTTGTATCATTTGAGTTTAGGTTTGATGCGACAATGCGCATAAACTTCAGAAAACTAAGTTTAAAAAAATTGATAAACTGAAAAGTTTTATAAGTTTCAACAAAATTTTGTAGGTTTTTGGTTTGTTCGCATGGAATAATGCAAACTTTTGAGTTCCAGACGGGGTTTTTGAAAAAGCTCGTCTGGATCAATGCGGGATTTTCAAAATTTTATTTGTTCGCCTGGAACCCTGCGGGCTATTTCAAAAAGCCGCATTGTTCCATGCGAACAGACAAAAACCTGCACATTTTTGCTGAAACTAAGTTTTCTGAGAATTTTTTTTCTCAATCTTTCACTACTACAAATATTAGCTTAGGTAACGCCACTTAGATAGCGCTTTTTTAAAGAGCTATCCAAGTGGGCACTAGGATAGCGCTTATTTGTCTTTAAAAAAAAAAAAAAAAAAAACGCTACAATAGCGCTTTTAATTTTTTTTTTCAGTTAGGCGCTATCTTAGTTATGTCTTAAATAGCGCTTTAAAAAACGCTATGAGAAAAAATGTTACCAAAGCTACCATAGCGCTTCCAAAGCGCTATGCTACTTATATTTAGGATAGCGCTTCGATTTTAATCAAATATCAAATTAAATCTCATTTTTTCAGATCTTGATACGATCGGACGGTTAAGATCACAAACCCTCATTTTTTCAGATTTTGGTTTCCTCGACATTTAGAATTCCCCTTCTCAAACACACAGAGAGGCGATGAAATCGAAGGAAGAAGAAGAAGAAATCGAAGAAGAAATCGAAGGAAGAAGAAGAAGAAATCGAAGAAGAAGGAAGACGAAGAGAGAAGAAGAACAAATCGAAGGAAGACGAACTCAGAAGTAGAAGAAACTCAGACTCAGAGATCAGATCTGGACCTTTGGTAAGTGGTAACCTGCTTCTTTGGTGGCTTTTTCGTTCTGTTCTTCTTCAAACCTGCGAATCTGCGATGGTTTTGGTTTTGTTCTTCTTCAAACCTGCGATGGTTTAGATCTGTTCTTCTTCGTTTTGTTCTGTTTTTCTTTGGTTTATTGTTTTGCAAGAACAACATAAGTGGCAGAATAGGCCCTGAGTTGTGATTACTTTGAGGATAAAATATCAGGCTTCATTTATTTTGTCTTTGTTCACCTTCTTTATGTATGGTTAAATTAGGGATTTTGCCATTACATGAAAACAGCAAACCACTTGATACAAACTAAAATTAGTGATGCTGCCATTGTTGTTTCTTCTCTGTTACTACGACTCACTTGAGATTTTGCAGTGAATTGTTGTGTGTTTTTTTTTATTTGCCTTTTGTATAAGCTCAAATCATCTTCACTGTTGTTTTAGATTTGATTTGGCCTTTACCTTTATGTTTTGAAATTTGTGAGTCATCTGCTAATAATTCTTCTTCGGTTCTGTTGCAACAGGGAAGCATGCTTGCGGTTTGTCCATCTGCTAATAATTCTTCTTCGGTTTGTGAGTCATCCGCAATACTTGGAAGTCTGCAGCATACTGTATGTACACCACTCACTCCACATATTTGTTTATTTATTCATTTGTAGAGCTTCTAAAATTTAATGTGATTTCAGATTCTTAGTGTATATTACCTAAGCTATATTTGTAGTAGTGCTCTCATCCCTACTGAAACAAGCCACATAGTGCTTGAATCTCACAACTACTCATCAAACTTAATGTACACAATTATGTGTATCTAGCTAATTTTTTGATCAAAATTGTCATCAGATATATTGATATTGTTCTCAAATGGAAAGTGGTCCACTGTTGATAAATAGCACGTCTTCCTCTGTTGTTTTTCAGTTATCTGATAATCCACTGTTGGGTTAATATGAATAAAATAGAAACATGAAAATGAATCAGTCTATAGCCTCTGTACTCGTGGGAAAACATCTGTCAGAATCCTCATTGCTGCAATATCATAAAAATTTTGAACATCTTAATAATCAGAAAATAGATTATCTACATGAATATGACATGCCCTTGTTTGATAGAAGCACGAGCACCGGTATTGGCAAAAACTTTCTGAAAGCTTATTCAGGAGGTCTATGGGATGCTCCTTAATCATCGAGAGAAAGAAACAAAAAACTAAAAATAAAAAGGTTTATGTGATCATGAACCATCAAATAATGTTTTCAACAAGGATGGCGCATCTTAATGCATATTTTAACAAAAATTCTAAATTTTATTTTTGGCGAATTCAAAGATTGGGGGAAAATAAGCATATTGATGAAAGTTTCTTTCCGCACTAAAAGGAGGGTATTACCATAAACAAGGATGAAAGTTTTAAGAATATTAACCCACCACAGGGACCTCTATATTATCTTCCAGCTCATGCTTGCTCAGGATGTTGAATTCTTTTCTGTTTCTCACCTTTTAGTGAAGAAATGTTTGTTTATGCTCAGAAAGCTAAAATGTATTGAATTAAGGTCATACATTCAATCAAATGAATAAAGGGAAAAATAAAGAAAAATAATAATGCAAAACATTTCTGCTTGTATTCGCAGCATGTGTAGTAAAAGGAAAAATTTCCAACAAAACATACATTATTCTACCATGGAATAAAAAGCCATGTAAAATGGTTATGGAGTTGAAGTATATCTCGATGTTAATCGAATAATCAGATATCTACAGTCCAGGTTGGTCAGAGATATTGTCATCAATCATTTTTTTTCTTTTTTATTTAATGCACACAAAACTGGCTTAATAAGTTATGGATGGTAAAACAGTTCAAGATTTGGAAGCCTCAGAAACTGAATCTTGTTCAGCCTCTTGAAGCATTTAGTAAGTTTCTGGAGATGGAAGTCGACTCGGGACCAGGACCGAGGCAGACATACAAACATAAAACATGAAAGA